>JASDQU010515027.1:32631-79952 GCA_032191745.1 Picea mariana | reverse complement strand
TATTATATATATTTATTGAAAATATCATGCATTATTTTAAATTGTAACTCTAATTTGATGCTACATTAATTCATATATCTTGTAGGTCTTCAAACAAAGGGTAAATTTGCATGCCCAGTTTGTGCTCCAAGGATAAAATATCTTCGTTCAAGGAGTTTAGGAAAGGAAGTGTTTGATGAGTATATGGACTTTATGCCTAAGAACCATAGTTATCGAACTACAGACCAAGCAAAATTCAATGGTAAAGAAGAAAATGGAAAAAAAACCACGAAGAATGACACCTCCCCTATGGAAGTTGGAATATATTATAAATCATCAAGGTACGCAAATTATTTATGTATGACATATTATATAAATATTTGGTTAATTTCATTAGTATTAATTTCATTTTGTCCCATTAATTAGTGTTAATTTCAATTTGTTGATGTTTCATGAATGTCGTTAAGGCACGAATGGGCTTCCACGAGAAATGAAAAGTTACATGATTCAATTCAATAGATTGCCATACTACAAGCACCTACAAATAGTTCATCTGTTTGATACAATGCATATCAGGAAGAACATAACAGAATTGTTATGGCGAATATTAGATTGAAGGACTAACAAAGAGAGAATTGGAAACATTTCTTGTGACATCCAGGAAGCTAATCATGCATTGCAAAGTGTTATTATTAATTCTAATGGCGATGGTCATGAACATAATACTAGTCTTCCTTGGTTATTGATGGAGCAACAGAGAAATATGTAAAAGAGGTCATTCGAAAAATTAGGTTGCCGATGGGGTTTTCGTCGAACATACAAAATATCTTAATGAAAAAAGGTGATTTTGGTGGGGTTAAAACACATGACTGGCATACATTCATTAAGGTAATTAGTAGGTTATAATATATTTCCTTATTGATCAGCATTTTTTGGAAACAAATAATAATTATTTGTTTTTTGTTACAGTATGTTCTACCTTTATCTCTCCCAAACGACTTTGACAACAAAATAAAACAAATTATTTATGTACTTGGCAAATACATGAGGTAAGTATTGTTTTATAAGGAAAATGTACTTCTTATATGATTTGTAGAGGAACTTATTGACATATTGTGTTTTATCTGCAAATCTATCTATGCCTTGATATTATTTTATTGCATTGACATTTGTAGGTGGTTATCATCAAAAGAAATCCATAAAGAAGATATAAGGTATTGGAAGAGAGAAATTCCCTGACTAATGTGTCAAATGCAACAATATCTACCTCCAACATTTTTCAATGCACAAGAACACTACCTCATGCACCAAGTTGAGGAGATTGAATTATGTGGACCAATACACACAAGGTTGATGTGGATGGTGGAGAGGCAATTGAAGTCACTAAAGGCTTTTGTTAGACAAAGAGCATGTCTAGAGGGTTCTATGGTTGAGGGATATATGGTATATCAATGCATGGTGTATATTAGTCAATATATAGCTAAATTAGCAAAAAATATGAATGTGCCTCGCATTTGGCATCTCGACTCCATCAACAAATTTGAGGGGGAGGTCCTATTGGGGAAAGGTAAAATGAGGACTATGAAAGGTAATTATTAGATGTTGGCATAGATTTAATATATTACACATTTATTAAATTATTCCTTTATTTACAATAGCTAATTAATGATATTAAATTTTTATGCTATCATATTGTTGCTCGAGAGTGGGATGATTTACATTTATACATTGCAAACAACATTGATTGGAAGGAGCATTGGATAGAATATACTGAAGAATACTTTGATAGGTTATCATGGGAAGGGGTGAGTAAGATGATTAAAATAGTGCATCATCATCGAGATCAATTTCTTGATCTTACATCAAGGGAAGTTGATTTAGCCTTTAGTTTAAAAGATAAATGGGGAAGTTAAATTTTTTACCCACATTTTCCTAGTTTTTTCCCAATTTTTCAATGTGTTTGGTTTGTTTAATTTTTGAAATTTATATTTACTAAGTCCTATATGAGGTTTATTAATTGGAAATGTATTTTTTTACTTGTTTTCCATGTTGTAGTTGAAACATCACAAGGCTATGTGGTGTAATGGTCATAAATTTCGTATCAAAATGTTGGATGATAAGATGAAAACCTCAAATTGTGGGATAAATATAGTGTTTAAGGTCACCAACATTTCTTATAGAAGTGACAGAAATCTAGAAGAAACTGAGAATAGGTACTATGGCCATTTGGAGGATATAATTGAGTGTGATTTTAATTCCTTCAAAATAGTTTTGTTTGAGGTTAAATGGTACAGGCTACGGATGCATGAACGTGATCCGGAAAGAACTGTTATTGAGCATGATAATGGATTTAACATGGTTAATACAAGGGCATTTGAACCGGGTACAAAGCCTTATGTTCTCCCAAGTCAATGTGAGCAAGTATTTCACTCAGAGGTACCTAGTAAAGCAAGTTGGTCATACATTGTTAGATATGATCCAAGAGGAAGACCAGTAAAGTATAATCATGTAGTTGGGGATGACGATAATAACGAGAAAGAAGATCATGATTATGCAGATCAGGAGCAGGTGGCTCATGTAGTCAATGTGTCAGATGAACAAGTTGAAGAATTTTATCATCCAAATGTAGGAGACAACGATCTCATTGATGATATCGATAACTATATTAGCGAAAATGTCATTGATGATGATGTTGATAGGAATGATCCTTTCACCAATATCAATTTTGAATCAGATCCTAATACAGATGTTGAGCTGGATGAAGAAGAAGATGACTGATATTTAATTGTTGAAAAGAAGAGGTATGTGTTTATATCTTTTATATGATCTTTATATGTTTTTATTTTGTATAATATAGTATATGATACATGTTTTTTAAAATTTCAAATTAGGTAATATGGGGAAATTGAAAGTGATGTGAGGGGGGAGGGGGCATAATTAGAGCTTCCACCTTCACATGGTCGCCCCTGTTTAGTAGAGAATGAACTATTCTTGAAACCAAGAGGAGCTCTGCACGACTGCACCTAATCATACCAACGATGTAGGTATGTCCATCATCAATTCATCATGTAAACCATAAACCCTAATTTAGTGGAGTCATCAATTTGTTCCCAATGAATGGATGCATTGTTTTTGACATGGAATGGGACAACACATGTACCTTCTTAATTTTCTTCCTTCACTTGATGTGGGTCTGGTCATTCCTAGCCTTGAATTGAAAGTTTCCCCTAGTCTTAGTCATCACCCTTCATGACACTTGTCACCCAATGATCATTAGATCACAAGGTTGGAAGCATATGGGCATTGGGATCATGAGGCTTTATAACCCTACAGTAACAAGATACATTAATTGAACTTTGACTAGATTGAAAGGTGCGTGCAATTGAAAATACTAGCAACCCAAAACTAAAAGGGATCAATACACAAACTGTCAATGAGAGGTGATCTGGCTGTGGTGTGTAGGAAGAGGCCTAGCACTTTCAAAATTATCATTCTCCAAATATTTTATACAAATTTTACAAGGAAATTGTACTAGGACTAGATACGGGCAACAATGACCTATGAATGGGGCCAACGTTGAAATTTTTTCAAACTATTTATGAATGCATTGAAATTTGACATGGATAGACTATTTGCATGCCTTAAAGATATGGGAGGGTTTCTGGACTCAAATTTGACTCACACCCACTTTCTTCCATCATCAATTCATCATGTAAACCATAAACCCTAATTTAGTGGAGTCATCGATTTGTCGGGTTTTAGTGTTCCCAGTGAATGGATGCGTTGTTGTTGACATGGAATGGGACAACACCTGTACCTTCTTAATTTTCTTCCTTCGCTTGATGTGGGCCTTGTCATTCCTAGCCTTGAATTGAAAGTTTCCCCTAGTCTTAGTCATCACCCTTCATGACACTTGTCACCCAATGATCATTAGATCATGAGGTTGGAAGCATATGGGCATTGGGATCATGAGGCTTTATAACCCTATAGTAACAAGAGACATTAATTGAACTTTGAATAGATTGAAAGGTGCGTGCAATTGAAAATACTAACAACCCAAAACTAAAAGGGATCAATACACAGAATGTCAGTGAGAGGTGATCTAGTTGTGGTGTGTAGGAAGAGGCCTAGGACTTTCAAAATTATCATTCTTCAAATATTTTATACAAATTTTACAAGGAAATTGTACTATGACTAGACACGGGCAACAGTGACTTGTGAATGGGGCCAACATTAAAATGTTTTCAAACTATTTCTGAATGCATTGAAATTTGATGTGGATAGACTATTTGTATGCATTAACGATATGGGAAGGTTTCTGGACTCAAATTTGACTCACACACCCACTTTCTTCCATCATCAATTCATCATGTAAACCATAAACCCTAATTTAGTGGAGTCATAGATTTGTCGGCATGCGACCAAGGGGAGTAGTCGAGGGAACATGAGGGAACACACGAGGGCACCAAGAATGGTACATGCAAACACACGACCAAGGGGAGTAGTCGAGGGCACACGAGGGGGCACCAAGAATGGTGAGTACCCTATAAAAATTAGCATTTGAAGTCATTACATATGATCATACTGGCTTTATTGATTCATTATTAATACCCTATAGTCTATTACAGGTTTTTTCTCATGTGTTGCCTCCATCATTGCAACTATTTTCTCTTTGTTTTTCCCTTTTAGTTCACCCTTTCTTAAAACAGTTTGTTCAACTTTTGTAAATTTCATGACAAACCCCAACCTAATTTCCCATTTCTCACAACTTTCATATGGTGTAGATCTAGGTACTTTTTACAACCATAGTTAATGCTTTTCAATAACTCTCATGTTCTACCTTACCACTACAATAGACCTACTAGTAACCCATTTTTTGTCACAACTTGTGGAAAGCACCATGTTTGTAGCACTATCCACCATAAACCCATGCCTTTGCCTTGCAGGTAGTTTTTGTGGTTTGTCAAACCTAGGTTTGGTCCTTTGTTTATTTATTTTTTTGATTCTCAATAGTTGTAAGAGTTGAAACCACCTTCTCCCTTTCTTCCCAAACTATTCGAATTGGTGCAAAAGAACCACCAATCCTGAAATCACTTGAAGAAACATTCACATCATGAGGGTGAAAAGTATATTTATTTTCGATCTAAATTTTCCTTTAATAATTATGTATTAGGTCAATATTTTTTAAGGTTCATCACCAATCATTGAACTCACTATCTTCTTTCTTGACATGCTCCCTCCATGCACAATTATATTATTTTATATGAGGCCTTTACCTTTTTTAGGCAAGGGAAAGATGCTCCATGGAACCAATATTGACAATGCATGGTCCACCACATTTTTAGAGAATAAAAAACCTCTAAGCACTCAAGCTTCTATATGACTAATTTTGGAAGAAAAAACAAACCAATAACCGTACATAATAAATGTGTCTTTCTTGAATATTTTTTCTAAAGCCATGATTTTACTAACAAAATGCATGTCTCTAAATAATGATCTATTAAGTTTTTGTTAAAAATTGTGTATCCTAGCAACATGGGAAGGAACAGAATGGACTAGATGCTCATGACTCAATACTTTATTTTTTTTTAATTAACTTTGAAAAGGCCCATGATATGGTCAAGTTTCCCTTCATCCTGGTCATGCTTAAGGTTCTTGAATTTGTCCCCTTGTTCCCTAGAACCATGGAAAATCTTCTTAGAAGCAATGATGTATCTCTCCATCAACATATAAAAATAAGAAGAAGCAGGGCTAATCCATTATATTTGACAAGGATCTATGTTGGAAGTTGAAATTTATGTGATGGTAATAGAAGCCTTGGTCTACTTGATCTTTCACATTATATGTTAATGTTTGATTAAAGACATCCCTCTCCCTAAACAAGGAATCAAGGAGTTTGTTATTGGGAATTTTGCTAATGATTTATTTCTCACCATTAGAGAGGAATATAAATTAATGATCAATGCAATGGACTATATTTATATATTTATATCATTTATATCATTTAGAGAGAAATCTATTTATATCATTTTTGGGGAAAGTATGGAGGGTGGTAAGAAATTCACAAAGTAAATTAGAATTTTTGTTGCATGTTGAGGGTCTATATGGAAATCCTCGTACTACACATCCAACCTCGAGGTTTTGTGCACCAAATGGATTATTAGAGTACTATAATAAAACAAGGTCTTGAACTATCGACGGAATACAAAGTCTCATATTTGGTTTGTCTTTTAATGAACATTCACTATGGTGGTCCTCCATCCTTTGCACGAAGGAAAAACCTTCATCGAGACAACCTAGTTCTCAACCCTAAGAGGCATTAACATGATTAGAGACGTTTTTGTCTCCGAGACTTGGGACAATATTATGTAATATAATATTATATATAATTTATAAATTATAATATATAATTTATAAATTATATAATATATAAATTATAATATATAATTTATAAATTATATAATATATAAATTATAATATATATATTATATTACATATAACTATAATAAAAACAAAAAATAAATAAAAATACCAAAAACTAAACAAATAACAAAACATAAGTTTGGGAAAAAAAAAAATCAACTCTCGCGCGAACTAGCTAGAGCGAGAGAGTTTCGATGTCAGAGTAGAGAAGAAGGGAATGCAAAGGAGAAGGAGGGGAGGTTAAGGCACATAGAGGAGAAGGAGAGGAGGTGAGTGAACACAGAGGAGGTGAGGACACGGAGAGGAGAAGGAGAGGAGGTGAGGGCACGCAGAGGAGGTTAGGGCACACAGAGGGGAAGGAGAGAAGGTTAGGGCATGTAGAGGAGGTAGGTCACATGAAGAGGAGGAGAAGGGGGTCAGGGCAGAGAGGAGGTCACATGCAGGAGGAGAAGGAGAATGAGTTTGAGGGTAAAGAGGAGGGAACGCGAGGAGAAGGACAAGAAGAAGGAGGTTGAGGAGAAGGAGAAGGAGGTAGAGGGTAGAGAGGAGGGAACATAGAGGAGGAGAAGGAGGTCGAACTGCGTGCGAGGAGAAGGAGAAGGAGGTTTATGGAAATAAGGAGGGAATGTGAGGAGAAGGTCGGGATCGAGGGCATGTTGGATAGAGGAGGAGGAGGGAACGCCATTTGAAACTTGTGTGCGAGGAGAAGGAGGTCGACAATCAATTCAACATGGTATTATTTCTCTTCTTTTAAGTTTTTTGGTATTTTTATCTTGAAACATGCCATGAACATGTTCACATTCTCCATTTTATATTTCAATCTTTGGATCATTAGTATCCCATTAATTACTGTAAATTCTCAATGTTTTTCCATACATCTTACAAACCACTACTAAAATAGAGGGAACCCAACACCATCAATAAAGAAAACAAATTAAATAAATGACAATGAGAGAGTTGTGACCGTATGTCAACTAATTTGTCCCTTTAAAAAAACTTGATTGATGTTCAAGGGAGCAATATGTCTGTGAGAAAAAACCAAACATCTAGCCCCCCCACATACATTCAATAAGGAGTGTGGAATAAACACACCCTCAAAACAACAAAAACATTCACAAGAAGATACCTAAAACCCTAGTATCATTCTTGGAGCTTAATGTAAAGGATTTGAGCCAACACCTTAGGCCTATGAACCACTACCAAAATAAAGGACACCCAACACCATTGATGAGGTAAAAAAAAAAAAAAAATTCAATTCTATTATTTCAATCCTTAAAGATTATGTTCACCACCCCCATCAATATCTCTTTTGTGTGGAGAATATTAGGGCCAAAATCCACTCATGCAAATCAGACTTAAAAAACTATAAATGAAGTAAAATTCAACTTTAGGTTTGGCATAGTACTCACGTAGACAAAACCATAAAGGGAAAATATTGCATGATCATGCAGACCCAAAATGCTTTATAGCACCCAACTAAATTCTCCCTCAAATTTGAGATTCAAATTCCACCACTTGTCCTTTTGAATCCTTCATGTTGTAATCATCAATAACGCATAGTTGAATATGATTAGTCCACAGATCCATTAAGTCAACCCTGATATTGTTAGTGTGGAAGTATGACACTTTCTAGGATTTTCATATGCACCTATAGTCTCTATTTACTAATCACGTCAATGTTTTATCTTCACCCACTATGCATATGTTCCATGCTTGTCTCATCTTGAATGAACACCATGTAGGGAAATCTTGTGCTTTTAATTATATTTCATCCCATTTGTATTCCATGTCTCATCCCTTCAATTCTACATGGTTTTTTCTTAGACCTAAAACATTATAGAATTCGATTTTGGTTCGAGATCAAGTCAGTGGGAAGTGTTGCACAACTAGACAACATAAGAATATTGCTCCACCCATTCTAGTATTGGACCGGAAATATCATAAAACACATGTTAAAACTTTATGAAACTATATGAATTGTGTATACAGAATGACACTAAGATCATTGTATTTTTGACATCACAATAATCGTGGCCCAAAGAAACTAAAGTAGTTTCCATACAAACAAGTTTCTTAAGAGAAACATGTTAAAGTATATCCCCCTAAGAGTTATCCAAGTTATTTGCAAGAATGTGATCCTCAATATTATCCTCCTCATGCACATTGATTTCTTCATGTTCCTTTCAATCTACTATTGGTGCACAATGATTCATGTGCTAGAGTTTTCAGTCCATACCTCGACAAGGAAAATTTTTATGAGCTACCTCTAAATTTAAAAGTATAGAAAATAGATAATAGAGTAAAAAAACAATAAAAAATAGGAGCTTACTATGGCTTAGGTAATAGAAGCTTGAAACAATTCTATCTCCTTTCTTTTGGATATGGCAGCTAGGGGCATTTATTAGAACACCTTAACTAGGTGTGTTTATTATGAATAATTGTTAACCAATTTATATTATATAAATGGTACTTTGTTATCATAGATGGTATGAATTGTCCATACACATGGACAGTAAGATTGTCGTATTTCTTGATATCACAATGATCATGGCCCGTAGAAATTGAAGTAGTTTCCACACAAACAAGCTTCTTAAGAGAAACATGTTGAAGTATAGCCCCTAAGAGTTATCCAATTTATCTGCAATAATGTGATCCTCAATATTTATCCTCTTCATCCATATCAATTTCTTCATGTTCCTATCAATCTATTATTGGTGCACAATGATGCATGCTCTAGATTTTTTGAACCATAGATTGACCAAGGAAAATTTTAGGAGCTACATCTAAATTTAAAAATATAGAAAAACAATAATATAATCAAGAAACAAGAAACAAGAAACAAAAGGAGCTTACTATGGCTTAGGTAATAGAATCATGAAACAATGATTGAGTGATACAAAAGAAGATCAAATATAGCCTATTGATAACAATATTTTTTCATTGGGACCACAAAGCTCAATAATTATATCAAACCCTTTTATTGATTTTTCAATTACACAAAACCTTCTATGTTTGATACTTATGCAAAAATAATTAGATTGCACTCTTGGACACCAATTTGACTTTATTTTGGTATTTTGACTACAATTGGTAATTTTATAACCGATTCTACTATCATTGTCATGAGAGGAATATTAAAGGAGCTAGAGCACAATGCTTAAAGAAAAACGTTATGAGTGAATGCAAGTAATGTGAAATTATAAAACCATGATGAGAACATAAGTTCCTAATAAACATGGAGTTACCTTTGATGTCCTAAGGAAGATAAAATAAAATAGGACAATATAGTTATAATGTTAATAAAGTAGGCTTTCTTTTTCTCGCTTGCATCCTAATATGTGGTTTCTTTTTTACCACCATGGTTTAGTTGGTTTCATCAACTTTACAAACTTGAGGAGCTAGAGGAGGTCGGGTTTACACAGTAACTTTCCTAACATACAATGGAAAATCTTTTTTTTGTGATCTATAAGAAAGTATTCAAAATATCAATATACAGAAACACAAAACACACTGTTGTAGAGTACTAGTTAACTATTATCGAAATTTCTACTATATGTGCCCTATTATTTTACACATTACGTATTAGTTTTCATATTTCCAATTTGTTGTTGTGAGTTTCTACAAGTTTCCATTTATGCTCATTACATCATATCAAATGTAAGTCAATTCTAGCCCCCTAGCCTCCTTGGGAATTATATAAAAGTTCCACGACGCCAATGGGAGGCATCTCTTCTTGCATGTAGGTTGTTTCCTCCAAATTTCAAATTGCCTATAAGAAGCATATTCAATTTCCTATATCCTATAGTAGAAGGAAAAAAGAAAAATAAAAATAAATGTCTTTCTGGAAAGATATTGTTAGCTATGGTGGTGATTCTCCTTGCAAGTAGTACATCTTGAGAAAAATGTCTATGAAGGTCATTCTCAAAGTTGTTCAACACCCAATTGCATAAGTTTGCTACAAGTACGTCAATTCTAAAGGGGATTCCTAAACACCTTATAATATATCCCATCTAAATAACTTTCCATTTTTTAACAAGATAGCTAGGGAATTCATCCTACCGAATAATAAAGGCCTCTGCCTTTTCCTTTCTGACCACTGCACATGTTGTCCTAGTGAAGATATGCAAAAACTACATCATTCCTTCTATGTTTGAGTTCAAGTTTGAGAACAATGTTGTTTGCAAGGTGCACATTAAGCAATTGTTCTCCATCAAGAATGAGAATTCCTCTAATCCACCCTTGGAACCACTCTTCAAGATGCAATTATATGAAACTATATGCAACTTTATGCAAAAAATGAAACTTATACAACTATATGAAACTTATGCAACTACATGCAACTATATGCAACTATATGCAAATATGCAACTTATCCAACTATGAAACTATGCAACTTTATGCAACAATGCAACTTATGCAACTATATTGCAACTATATGCAACTATATTGCAACAATTTCGTATGAAACTATATGCAATTATATGCAACTATGCAACTATATGCAACTATGCAACATGCAACTTATGCAACTTTATGGAACTTATGAAACTATGCAACTATATGCAAGTTATGCAACTTTATGCAAATATGCAAATATATGAAAAATATGCAACTTTATGAGAATTCCTCTAATCCACCCTTGGAACCACTCTTCAAGATGCAACTATATGCAACTATATGCAACGTATGCAACTATATGCAACTATATATCAACTATATGCAACTATGCAACTATATGCAAATATGCAACTTATCCAACTATGCAACTATATGCAACTTTATGCAACAATGCAACTTATGCAACTATATTGCAACAATTTTGTATGCAACTATATGCAAATATGCAACTATATGCAACTATATGAAACTATGCAACATGCAACTTATGCAACTTTATGGAACAATTTCGTATGAAACTGTATGCAAATATGAAACTATATGCAATTATATGCAACTATGCAACTATATGCAAGTATGCAACTATATGCAAGTTATGCAATTATATGCAACTATATGTAACTTTATGCAACTTATGAAACTATATGACACTATATTGCAACTATATGCAACTATGTTCGTACCACAAACATATATTGGCACGATAACTTATCTTCTTGTTTTAACGAGTGTAGGTACCACCAAATAGGTATCTGTCGAATCTATCTTCCTCGAGTGATGTTCAAGATATACTAAGAGAGGTTCAAAGTGAAACGTGTTGTACTAGATCTACCAGTTCTAGATTAACTAGATCTGAAAAGGTAAGGAAAAGATTTTGTAAACGCATGCATTTTTTTATTGCCAATGGAGGGTCATGTAATTATGATGTTGAGAGCATAGGTGACATTGAGTTGCCCTTGAGTTATAAACATCTAGTGCAACGATGGGCACCTAAGGAGCCACCTGAAGTGGACACAAATTTCTTCATCAGTGGAAGGATGTATCGCATTGCTCCTTCGTCCTTACATGGATTGGGGTTATTTTCCATGGATGGCATAAAGGTCAGCTATGGCACTGTAACTGAATTGATGGAGTATGTTGGACCATTATACAAATACAATCCTTGGTTCATGTTGGTCCAATATACGTGAAGTATGCAGAGATACGGAGTTGCCGCAAATTATATACAACTAATAGATAACAATCAAAATAAAGGGGCAACTATGTATATTGATTGAAGGTGTTGGCACAGGGGAAAACCCAGGGTTCAACGCTACAACAGTACACCAACAAAACCCTAACTACTGACCCTTTCGGCAACACCTGCAAAGCAGATGAAGTCTCACCCTAGGTAGAGGCAGAGGTGGTTGCAGGACTCTAGTGTCAACAACCTTAGCTGGGACACAGATCTGTGACTATAACACCTTAAGAGGGCACTTAGAAGTTATAGTTCATCAATATCCAATCTTATTTTACAGCGTGTTGGCAGCCAATTGGCATTTTCATACTGTCCTTATTAGCTGCCTACACCAGTGTTTTGCAAACTTTGATTTTCATTGCAACCTTTGCAATAAAATGACACTATTGTTTCATATGCATTTGCACACTTACCTTGGTTCTCGTTTTCACGACTGCAAGCGTGAAAACGTTGGTTTTTGAAGTCATATTAAAAACGTCATTGGATTGTTATGATCGCTCTTGTTTATATGCTCATTGCGTTTCCAATTTACTTATTGTTATACAGTTGACAAGACTCCAAGATCCTTATTCATTTGGCATTCTTTATTTGTTAATATGACTTCGTTTTACAAGATTTTGATGATATTCTTTTGACCGAGTTTGTGATGCATTGGTGATTTGATTTATATGTTCTTTGATTGATTCCCTTGGCACATTGGTTTCATGAAAACACATTGGTGTTGTGGTTAAACCCTTGGTATATATCATTTCACACGACACATAGTTCATATTATCGAACCCTTGGTATTGATTTCGATTCATTGTTTGGTTTCAAAGCTATGATAAAAATATGGCTTGCACAAATTTTTGGTCGACTTACCATAGGTTTCATTGGTTGATTGAATGGCATGATTTTTAACGTATGCAACAGTAATATTTGAATAATTATATGCGTTATCGGTTGTACTATGGGATATGACTGTTATGCATGGGCTGACTTAGCTCCACCACCTTCGTACATTCTGTCATTAATATTTTCCCCCTATCCCGGTTCACCTTTGCTAGTTTTCAAGTGAGCCTGTGAGTCATCAACCCTTCATTTACTCTGTTCAAACCCTTACCCACTCACCCTGCTCACCGTGTGCTCCTGTCTATGGCACCGGTGGTGCACATAGAGCCGAATGGTAACCAAGCTCTTTTGTTGTTCGATAATGCCCGTAAAGATTTAGAAAACAGTGGGTGGTTGTTGTTTATATAGAGGTTCGAGGGTTTCAACATTTCAGTTGCCCAACAATTCACCCTTACCTTTGACGGGTGTAGGGATAAAATAGATGACATACAGCTCAAGCTGAATGAAGAATTCATAAGCTCTGCTACAGGACTGTTGGCTATAGGCCAAAGGTGGTTTAAAAATTCCAAAGTTGATGAGGTGTCGTGGCCATTACTGTTCGTATCAAGAAAGGTCGTTTCCTGTGATAAAGGTATGCCTATTTCTACCCTCAAATCCAGGTGGCACAATCTTTTGGCAATTGTGAAACAATTTGTGACCTGTGAAGGTCGGTATGGCTTGGTGTTTCTGTATCACCTCTGGTTGTTGATGAATTTCATGGGTTATCCTTTGAACATGCCTCATTATTTCTTGCGTAGTCTTTACAAGATGTCTAAGAGATTCAAACGCGAGAAGGTTGATAGCAGCTTGTTTCACCACGGCTTAATTAAACTCATCATCGTCCACCATTTTAGCCTCCATCGCGATAATTGGCAAGACTTTCTATCTCGAAATGGCTTTGCTAATCCAGAATCTGTCCAAATCGATAAGGCTGTGGTCAGTGAGACTTTGACTGGATCAGTCGTGCCACTTCATATCCTTTTACCCCCTGTTAAACCCTCGGATTTCCCCGACTTGGACATACCCGATGCCATGGCTAACCCCTGTGCTAAGGATGATTTTAAGGCCGTCGAAAGACTTGGGAAGAAGAAAGACAACAGTGATACTACTGTCGACAGAAAGGGGAAGAAAAATGCTCGTTTGATATCAAGACTTGCCCGAAATAAACCTAAACAGAAAATCGACCAAAAGCCCATAGTTCTGAGTGAGGATTCGAACTCTAATATTGAGTGTTTCCTAGCTGAAGAGTACCCCTATTCCCATGGCCTATGCTCCAAGCAACCCTATGACTATGTCTCTAACTTACCCCCTTGCCTAAAGAACAACTCAAATTACCCAGGAATCAAGCTGCACAATGAAACCCCTGGTAATCTGAGCAAACCCTCACCAGGGATGATTTTAGGAGATAAATTTCACTCATGGGCTAATTTTCCATGGTTTTTCCAAAAATGAGATTCGTTATTTTAAAAATTATTTGCCCAAATTCTATATGATGTTTCACATTGGGTACATGATGTTTGCTCGCCCAAATTGCATGTGATATGATTTGATTTATATGTTATCCATATCTGATCTTCTCTTATTTAAAAAAAAAAAATACAATAATTATTCGGCTTCAGTTTAATGAATACAGGTTTATCTTTTTCATTAATTGAGTTGATTTGTACAAATTTTGCATGAGGATTTATCTAACTGCTATGATTTGTAAATTATAAGATTGTTGTAAATTTTTATGTCTTGTTTGTCCTGTAATTATATTTGAAGAGCACAGCAGCTTCCTGTTTACGAGAAGCTCGTGGAGAATCTGGTGCGGGTTTCCTCCCACCAAACAGCTGAACTGACCATCATACACAGGCCAAACCTGAAGCGTTACTTCAGGTCAGATTGTTATTTGTTATTTGATAGTTAGATTGTTAGCATAATTTAATTAGTTTAGATAGATATATGTATAGATTAGATTTGTAGTTAGAGTTAGTATTTTAGTTGTTTAGTTTAGATAGTTTTTGTTTAATTCCTTTTTCATAAAATTATAAAAATCAAAAAACAATGGTTTCGCTGTCTTAGGACAGATTACAGATGACTTTTGCAGGTTTTAATTTAAATCTGTAATTTGTAAATATTGTATATTTGTTTAATTGGATTTGATTCTGTTGGTAATTGAACATTTAATTTTATGGAATTATAGTTGTATAATTTAGGTAGTAGATTGTATATATGTATTTTAGATTTATTTTTTAGTTTGCTTTAATTATTGTTTTTATTTAGATTAGTTCCTTAGTATAGTTTTTCATTTGTTTTTCCTAATACTTAGATCAGATAACGGAGCCGCTAAACCTGTCAAGGTGGGTTATCCCAAACGACTTGGGTTATTTAGACAACCACGGACCGGATCCACTCTTCCAGTTGGCGAGCGTTCAATTTCGCCCGTCAACACAGCGTAGTTAAACCCTAATTATAGAGCATTGCAGTATTTAACCAGATCTATTGTATTCAAGCACTAAGCACATCCACATAGACGAGATATAGTATTCATCCATACTATTAAGCGCATAGCATTAACATATCTATCTACCATTCATCTATATCAAAGAACTAAGCAAGTTAACATATAGACACATTAATACATCGCACAAAGCAGAGAAACACAACATGTACGTGGTTCACCCCTACCCTGGGGCTACGTCCACCAACTCTTCATCTTCTTGATTATCTTCTTCAATCATTTACATGCACAGAGCCACAAAAACCCTACTTCATAGAGGACAAGAGATATGCGCACCTCAACAGATCCTCCTTCCCTGGGCTAGGTTATAGCACTAAGCCTCTTCTCAATATCTTACACTCACTTGCACCAAGGTCTGCAAGCCTCATACAATATGCCCAAAAGCAATCTCCACTCAGCACTTAGCAATTTTGATCACACGGATCGAACTTGTAGTTCTTAGCACACTTAACTTAGCATCGCTTACTTACATCACCTAGCTACTTATTTATACATTACAAAATAGGCCTAAGCATGGGTAAACCCATGGGCTGACATCCCCATACCCATTACATAATCGTGAATCCCAAAAAGGACCCTAAAAGGGGTCGAGATCCCGTGATCTTTGCTTCGTCTTGCGCTTTGTCTTCGACAGCCTATTGAAATCCTAAAAATAGGTCAAACCTGACCAAGGATCCTCAAAACTTGGTTAAGGGCCAACATGCCTCCAACACTCACCTATGACTCATATTGCATCACTCTATTCTGGATAATTCTGTCACAAAAACCTCGAGCGTGGCTCGAGCTGCTTTGACTTGTTGTTGTGCCACGACCTCTTATTCAGTGAACTCCTGGATAACAGTTTCGTTGCCAGGTCCCTCTAGGCGTTGTTCTGTTGCAGTGACAACTTGCTCCAGTTCTTCTCCTTGGCCTTCGATCTCTGTGAATATCTAGCAAGCCTCATCCTGTATAGTTTGGAACCTCTGAGTCACTTCCATGACTCTGGTCTGAATGGAATGGACCTGTTGTTGAGCATTGTGTTGTTCTTGGGATCGCTTCATTCTTTCAACAGTTGACAGGGGATTCAACTGCACCTGTATTATTTTTGCTTGATACTTCACCTCATGGATCTTTGACTCCAATGTCTTCGGTTCTAGATTTTCAATGAGTTGCTCATACATCTGAGCACTGCGATCACTTAGTTTCTTTAATTCCATGGCAAGGGAATTTATTCTCTCAACTATGGCTCGAACAGTTGCATCTCTTTGATCCCTCACATCCTGTGGAGTGTCGAGCACTACGCGGAGCTCTAAGTCTGTTATCCATTGTTGTAGCTACTAGATAGCTTCTACGAGCTTCTCTACTTGATGCGTGACTCAGTATTTTTTCTATGGCTCTAAGCCTGTCACAGAGTGAAGTGCTTTGTTGACTGCTTCTTTCACTTCGAGTTGCTCTGCGAGAAACTATTCATTTTCTTGTTGAATCTATGCTTTGTCTTTTTCAAACTTCATCTAAAGAGTAACATTCTCCTGCTCTGCAAGTCAGTGTTGTTCTATGAGTACTCCTTGCATTTGCTTCAAGGCTTAGCTAGCTTGTTCTATTTCCTCTTGTGCTCAACAAAGGTGAGCTTTAGTTTCATCTGCTAGTCGGCGGAGTTGGGTTGGCTCATCTCCCAACTTTGGTTCTCCTAATGGTAGGGGCGCAGTGGACACTGTGCGACTAGACTTAAGGGCCTGCTATACCCCTCAAAGTTCAACCTCACTTTTTCCATACATTTCCTCCTGTTTGACTTCTTATTTATCCATGATTTCTTGTGAGGCATCGTTTAGGGCTATTATGATGAAGTTGAAATCATCGATAGTGAGTGCAGTCTACATCATGGTCACAGTGGCTCTGGATTTCTTTTGAGAAGACGGTTTCGAGGGAGAAACCTTCCTCTTCTTCATGGGACTGGTCTCATCTCGAGGCGGTGTTACTTTGCTTTGTTTCTATTCATCTTCTTTGTCATTTATCTCTTCTACTTCGTCATCACCCCCTCGGTCAGGTGATACTAAAGCAGTCTTACCTAAGGCCCTGCTTAAGTCTTGGACCTCTTCGGTTTTCTTCCTTCTGCTATGTCCGGGTGTATCATGTTCTTTTTGTGTGATCTCTGGGCTGTTAAGGTTAGACATATCTACAGGGTCTACATGAATAAGGAGGTTTGTTGACCAGTCCTTAGCGATCTCCTCAATGTCCTCTTCCGTGAGCTTGTAGTACGACTAAAGCTCCTCTTTATGCTCATGTGCTCGCACTGTAATGTAGATGAAGTGTTGATCTACATGGAACTTCATCAAGGGTCAGAACCTTTGGAGGGTGTTCGACGTCATGTGAGGTTTATCTTCGATGGCTCTCTTCATATGGAGGTAATACGTGTGAAAAATAATGTTCGACTGCCATTGTTTTCTCATATCGCTCGAGTACCAGAGCATGGTGAACTTTGCAGCAAGTGGCTCGAATGGATCAATGTCCGGGAAGGTCACACCTTCTATCATTTCCCAAGCAAAAAACATGATGAGGATCAAGAGCCATCTAAAACGAAATTCATAGCCCTAATCCTGTGCTTCGCGGCAATCCAGTTCAAGCTGATTAACTAGGTACTTCACCCAATTCATCTGTAGACCTTCCACACACTTCCCTGCAAGGTCAACGATGAAGCCTATGACCTGTGTGGGTCGGTTATTTCGTACTATATTCCCTACAATTAACTGACATGCTAGGCGCACTATGCCATTATGGATGGAGGCCACCTTGTAGCCTCACATCCCCTTCTCCACATTGCAATATGTATCCTTTATCTTATGTGCTAGTACGTGATCTTTGGCCTTTTCTGGATAGAAGTCTTGTGGATCAAGTCCTTGCATACTCAATCCTATGATCCTATGGATCAGTGTCAGATCGCCTATGATACATTGGTCGAGCTATAAGTAGTCACCATGGTAACATGAAAGTAGTATCTTGACATCGGCGTTAACTTCCTGG
The DNA here is from genome assembly GCA_032191745.1 of Picea mariana. NCBI lineage: Eukaryota > Viridiplantae > Streptophyta > Pinopsida > Pinales > Pinaceae > Picea > Picea mariana. Next base: position 61,545 of record JASDQU010515027.1, on the reverse strand, counting down.
TTCCTTATGAAGTGTGGGATTTTCATTACATTCAGCAGGGTGGACTGCGTGAGGTTCATTGTCTAGGGCTGGGGGATTATCTTTGAATTCTTCCCCTTAATCTTGGTCAAGTATCTATACGGGGCAAGCATGTTATGTTCTTGCGATCATCGAGGTTGAAGTCCCTAAAATTCAATGTTGTGATCTTGTTCTATTGTGATCTTACTACACATTTCCCCTTCAGGAGGTACGCAGTAACCATGGTGTACTCAAAATATCTTATCACACTATCTCGACTCACCGCACCAGCCAGAGGCGGGATGTAATCGGAAAATCTGGTCGGGATCAGCTTCGCATTTGCTAGGTCATCTTTGTTCTTGGTTTTCTTCTCTATTATTGGTCAGGATGCCCCGGATCCTCAAGCAATCGACGGAGAGGCTTGCACTCCTATCGTCGACGCCGCTTGTACACCCACATACATTACTCTTTCAGAAATTAATCTTTCAGTCATGAGGTCAATGAGTACCTCCTTCACAGACTCTTCAATTGCGCTAAGTTATTCAAACATACACGCTCGTGGTTGAATCTCTCGAGTTTGAAGAGTATCTAGTCAATGCAATGGGATAGATGGTGATAGTGCGATGATCACTGTGCAAAATCAACTGATCTGCGAGCTCAGATTAATGATTAGAAAAAGTGTTCTCATTGCAAGGTTCGATAGAATAAATAGATAATAAAGCAACGGATCTCTCCAACATGTGAGAAGTCTCCATTAACTCAGTTCTTTCCATTACGGTGCGATCCCAACGGTTTGATGGTGAGTTGTCGGACCATAAATTCCTTTCTACTTGTTGGGGGGTTAGTCTAATGATTATACTATTCCCAATGGATATATTTCTTTGCTATGGCGAAGTGCCATGTGACGTTATTCTGATATCCCGGTGAAGTTCTTGTTTTGTAAATTTTTCCTTTGCGAAGTTCCCTCTAGACCCTTTTGTAACTTTTCGATCTTTGCTCTCTTTTTTCTAAGCTTTCGAGCCTTCTTTCCAGTGAGCTTCATCTCGTTATTCCTCTTTTCATTATGATTCTTATCTTATTTTGGCATAGTAACTTCGTGTTGTTGAGATTCTTTCCTAAGATTCAAGGGTAATACTTCTTCTCTATCTGGGGTAGATGCTCTACTCTCATGTACCTCATGTGTCCTTCCAACTTCGACATCCAAGTCTCTGGTCCTAAGTAGCTTCGATCTATTCTCTTGTTCTTCAATCAACTGGGCGATCCTCCTAGTCATGAAATCTTTTAATTCTTGCTTCTTCTACTCTAAGACTTCTTCTTCTTTCCTTCTATTCTGGTCCTTCTCGATCCAAGGTTTTCTTAGTAACATAGTAAATGGAGCATTGTTCTCAATAAATTTAACAACCTCAAAATATTCCTCTATCGGAGTTCCATGAGCACTCATAGATATCTAGGTAAGTCTTCCACATAGGGTTATCAATTTTCCTCTGAATAATCCTATTCCTCCCAATGAAGGAATCATAGTAGGCTCCCCTAAAATTTCCCATGTTCTTTTTGTCATGATATTCACCTGTGTTTCCTCATCCAGAACACAGTCAATGTTGAAGTCTCCTATTCTTTCTTAAATGCACTCTTTTTCTTTGAAGATATCTAATAAGCTGATATGTCGGTGGTCATTAAGGATTTCTTTCATCTGTAACAATACTTTCTTTGATTCTTTCTAGGGTTATGCCATAATCTCAGTTTTTGGATCTGCCTTAGGGTTTTTTTGGTTCATATTCATTCTTTCAACCTTATCAATCATTCTAGGGAAATCCAATACTTCGTGTTCCATAGCTCTACAGCAAATACAACTAGATATTCTACCAGGGCATTCCTATTCTTGCTTAAATGCACTCTTTTTCTTTGAAGATATCTAATAAGCTGATATGTCGGTGGTCATTCAGGATTTCTTTCATCTGTAACAATACTTTCTCTGATTCTTTCTAGGGTTATGCCATAATCTCAGTTTTTGGATCTGCCTTAGGGTTTTCTTGGTTCATATTCATTCTTTCAACCTTATCAATCATTCTAGGAAAATCCAATACTTCATGGTCCATAGCTCTACAGCAAATACAACTAGATATTCTACCAGGGCATTCCTTAGCCAGATGTCCTGGTCTTCTGCAACTGTAACAAAGGGTTAATCCTCATTTTATTTTAAATAATCCCCAACCTTTCCTATACTGTGCACTAGGATCATAGTAGCTAACCTACAAAAAATTCTTTCTAGGATCCTGCATCCATTTATTAGTCCAAACATTCTCTCTATGCATAGGCATAACATATCTTTCACTATTCTTCTCAGATCTACTCATATCAATTCTTCTTTCATCTATCAGTGCCCTAGTTTTCAAGCTAGGACAAATCTTATCAAACATACCTAGATCCATACTTTAGAGCAGAAAGATTCTAGATCTAAAAAATTTCACTATTCTTACCTTTATCAGAGCACAGAGCTTGCAGATCTTACCTTTTTAAGAAAAAATTCTCATTTTTACCTTTCTCGAAGCATAAAGCTTTCAGATCTTACCTCTTTTATTAGCACAAATCTTCACAGATCGAGTAGAATATTGTGCACTAGAGAGACAGATCTACGCACAGAGATTTCACAATTTCATATTGGATCTTCGCACAAAGATTCTCTTTCCTTAGTTCCCAGCAATCACACTTTCAGTCTCAGCAACAGAACCATTTGTTGGCACAGGGGCAGACCCAAGGTTCAACACTACAACAACGCACCAAAAAAACCCTAACTATCATCCCTTTCAGCAATAACTGTGAAGTAGATGAAGTCTCACCTGAGATAGAGGCAGGGGTGGTTGCAGGACTCCAGTGTCTGCAACCTTAGCTGGGACACAGATCTGTGACTGTAACACCTTAACAGGGCACTTAGCAGTTATAGTTCATCAATATCCAATCTTAGTTTACAGTGCAATTAAACCCTAATTATAGATCATTGCAGTATTTAACCAGATCTATTGTATTCAAGCACTAAGCACATCCACATATACCAGATCTAGTATTCATCCATACTATTAAGCACATAGCATTAACATATATATCTACCATTCATCTATATCGAAGCACTAAGCAAGTTAACATATAAACACATAAATAAATCACATAAAGCAGAGAAACATAGCATGTACATGGTTCACCCCCACCCTGGGGCTATGTCCACCAACCCTTCATCTTCTTTATTAACTTCTTCAATAAGTTAGATGCACAAAGCCACAAACACCTACTCCGCAGAGGATAGGAGATCTGCGCACCTCGCTAGATCCTCCTTCCCTGGGCTAGGTTACATCACTAAGCCTCTTCTCAATTTCTTACACTCACTTGCACTAAGCTCTACAAGACTCATATAGTATGCACAAAATCAATCTCCACTCAGCACTTAGCACTTTCAATCACACATATTGAACTTGTAGTTCTTAGCACACTTAACTTAGCACTGCTTACTTACATCACCTAGCTACTTATTTATACATTACAAAATAGGCATAAGCATGGGTAAACCCATGGGCTGACATCCCCATACCCATTACATAATCCCAAATCCCAAAAAGGGCCCTAAAAGGGACTGATATCCCACGATCTCTACTTCGTCTTGCACTCTGCCTTCGACAGCCTGCTGAAGTCCTAAAAATAGGTCAAAGTTGACCAAGGATCCTCAAAACTTGGTCAAGGCCCAACAGAAGGCCAAAATCTACTAGAAACATTGCGGCCTTTATAAATAGTACACGACCAGTGGCAACAACTAAGAAATCTAATCGCATATTTGAGGGACACGAAGGAAATCGTATATTTGTATGTGCAACAAAAGCAATAGTTCCAGGTGAAGAGTTGTTGATCGATTACAAATTAAATAAAATAGATGGAAGGGGTGCAGCTATGGGGGTAAATATCCTACATACCATTCAACTCAACTTTTGATCAATCATTGTTACAATTTATCGCTGTAATATTTCAATTTTTTACTGCATATATTTCATTTTTCATTATTTATTTTTCATAACTCTTGTTGATTAACTTATTGTGTCAACATCTATCTAGGGTGACCTTGAGATATCACAGGCTACATCTATCCAGGGTGACCATGGAAAGGCACCCACTATGCCTCAGTAGGTAAATGTTAAATACAATAACAAGTTATGACTACAATTTTAGAAATTTCATTATTTTGTTTCTGACATTACTGCAATATTTCATTTTTTTAATGTTACAGGTGAATTTCATAACTTTTATTGATTGATTTATTGTGTCAACATTCATCCAGGGTGACCATGGCAGAAAATCACCCACTACATCTATCTAGGGTGACCATGGAAAGGCACCCACTGTGCCTCCCCATGTAACAACTTATGACTACAACAACTAAATTTCTGAAATTTCATTATTTTTTTTCTGATATTACTCCAATATTTCATTTTTTAAATGTTACGGGTGAATTTCATAACTTTTGTTGATTGATTTATTGTGTCAACTTCTGTCTAGGGTGACCATATCCAAAAATCACCCGCTACATCTGTCCAGGGTGACCGTGGAAAGGCACCCATTGTGCCTCACCAAGTAAATGTTAAATACAATAACAACTTATGACTACAACAATTAAATTTCTAAAATTTTGTTATTGTTTTTCTGATTTACTACAATATTTCATTTTTTTAATGTTACAGGTGAATTCCATAACTTTTGTTGATTGATTTATTGTGTCAACATCTGTCCATGGTGACCATGTCCGAAAATCACCCGCTACATCTATCCAGGGTGACCATGGAAAGGCACCCATTGTGCCTCACTAGGTAAATGTTAAATACAGCAACAAGTTATGACTACAACTAAATTTCTCAAATGTTAAAGTTCATCTCATTAATTTTATTCATCAATTTATTGTGGCATGGTCAACGTGGGAAGGCTCCCACTAAGGATATTGATGAGGATGAAATATTGTATTCGACTGACCCAATGACAACTGTAACGAAGGCCTTGAAGAAGGCTAACATAGAATATCTAGGTTTGCTTAGAAAAAGACCCCTAACACAAGAGGACAAGGCAAGAATTGTAGAGCTACAAAATACAATAACTAATTTTCGGGTAAGTGGCATCTTCACATATTTTTATCAGCTATGACAATTTCATATCCAGTTTTTTTTTTTTGTATTTTGTATATGATCTGATAAAGTAAATTTTTCCATTTGTAAGAGTTTTTAAACCTCGTGCGTCAGGAACCTATCGATCCTACAAATACTATAGGTAGCAGTGATGGTCCAATGAAAAAAAAATGTCGACATAGCAAAGTGCAAGTGAGGCTTTTTGAACCTTCTGAGGTTCCCCTCAAATCCATTGATGAGCGAAATGATTTTGACCAGCATGACATGCTGGAGCATGATGAGTCGAATCCTAGGACTCCACATGACTCTGGAGAGGAACATACTATAGATGGAGAGGAAACTATTTTGCATGGAGCAGAATGAATTAAAAGCACCATATCACTAGATGACACATTTTTGGTGGATGACGCATGTGTTCCAATCAAGATTCAGAAGATTGCAGGTAATTTTTAATTAATTGATTCATTTTTTTCTTGAAATTGAAATGGACATTTGTTGAGATTATTATAAATTAATGGATAACACGTTTCTATAGGAAACAATGTTTTCTATAGAAACCTAAATGACAAAGCATTGGATATGTTTGGCCCCACCATTCGCACATAGTGGAATGGCCAAGATAGAAAAAAGAAATATGATTTAATAGACCACATGGTAAACTTGTTCGGCAACACTTTCAACAAGAAAGTGGTTACAAAGTTAGCCGGCGAGAATTTAAAATATACTAGGTCCCAGTATAGGGGAAAATTACAATTAGACCTCAAGAACGAGCACCCTCCCATGGTTCCAGAGAAACATTGGAAGGCCCTAATAGAGGATGCAAATGATAACTTGTTTAAAAAACAAGACATCCACGAGCTGGTGAAGCAAGGTACAACACATGTCATATTATCAGTGAAATATGATCATTTATGTTTTTCTTTCCTATTTTAAGTAACAATTCTGATATCTAATTTTTTTCAAAAACTCATTATGTAGGCTACCAGACACCTCCAAAGAAACTAAGGCCAGAGTGGAAAAACACGGCCAGCATAAACTAGGCCAGGGTGGCTATGGAAAACTAAAAGCCCAAATAGTAAGATTTAAATGATTAACTGTGGTTAATATTTATTTAACAGTAGCGAACAAATATATGTTTTTGATATTGGTATTTTTAATGGTGTTATGCATTGCCATTAAATATGTTCGAAACTACTGCCACCGAGGAGGACCTAAATCTTGGTTACAAGCATGGTTTTAAAAGTGTGATTCAATATAGAAAAATCTTGGGCCAGACTCCTATCTCCCCAGCCATGTAGGTAAATCAAATGAATAAGGAAACTCCAGTAGCATGCTTGTAAAGTCTATTCATATTTTATTATATCACCCTTAACTAAGTATTTATGTTTGTTTTCAAGAAACAGTGCTACCATAGCAGTGAATCTAGCGGTGTTCAGCAGACACCACATCATACAAGGGTGCACATGTCCAATGATAGTGGAGAGCAGAGTACCCATTCCAGTATGTATGCTTTAGAATTAGAAATATTTACTGTGATTGTAGATATTTATTTCCTGACTTATATATTATCTTTTCAAAACTGAAGAGCATGTAGCTCAAGAGGGTGAACTGTGAGAGGAACCAATACTTGGACAATAAATTAATGCACCAACTGTCACAGCTACACAGACAGGTAAAGAGAAATAGTGTAATGTTAATCAAAATAATGAATTAGTTATTTCAATTATATTTCAACATATCGATATGATCATTTTCATTGTTGCAATTCACAGACCTGAACAAATGCCTCGACGCACTTCTAAGCGACATACCAGGAATTTTTGTGGCAATAGTGATGAAATTTCGTCTTCCATACAAAAATGAGTTTTACTCTACCAAGGATTTTTGTGGAAATAGTGGCGATGGTTCATCACAATGTTACATGGTTTTTCCTCGCACATATAGTATCTACGTCGTAAACTATTTGTGAGCCAAGAATTTTTGTGGCAATAGCGATGAAAGTTCATCTTCCATACAAAAATAAGTTTTACTCTACCAAGGATTTTCATGGCAATAGCGACGAAGGTTCATCGAAATTTTCCACGCTTTTTTGTCGCACAAATAGCATCTGTGTCGTAAACTATTGGTGAGTCAAGGATTTTCGTGGCAATAGCGATGAAAGTTCGTCGCAACGTTCCACGCTTTTTCTTCGCACATATGGCATCTGTGTCATAAGTTGTTGGTTAGTTTTTTACTTTGGCATGATTTTTCGTCCCTATTGCGAGGATGTTTCATCACTATTGCCACGCTTTTCAAGGTAAACCTATCTTGAGGATGATGACACATGGTGGCCTTATGTCGTCGCTATTTCCACAAAAACCTGGTTTGTGGATATAGAGACGAAAAATGTTCCATGAAAAATAGTCTTTCCTTTCGTGGAAAGTGTGATGGATATGTGTGGCAATAGCAACGAAAAACCGTGGCAAATTTGGTCATATGTAGTAGTGTTGGAATAAACCATGCCATCATCTAAGTAGACCACCACACATTTATTGAACATCCACCTAAATTCTACATCCATGGCTCTTTGGAAGGTCGCACCTACAATAATTAATCCAAATGGCATGTGTTTGTAGGTGAACGTACCCCATTTATTCCGGAAAAGTGTCTTCATCCTATCTTCTTTCAATACCAAAAATTGGTTATACCCTGAGAATCCATCCAGAAGTGAGAAAATCTCAGATCTAGATACAGTCTGTAGGATTTGTTCCATGGGGGGAGATGGGATAATTGTCTTTTGTTGAATCCATGTTCAAGTTTATGAAATCCACGCATAAACGGATTTCCCCTTACTTATTTTTAACGGGCACTAAGCTAGCTACCCATGCAGAATGTCTCACTTGAAATATTATCTTGGCATCCAACATTTTTTTAGCTCCTTCTGCATCAGGGGCTCCAGAGATAGATGAAAGTTCCTAAGTTTTTTTTGGAACGGCTTGACCTTGGGTCTAAGTGGGATGGTGTGATGGATGATCTTAGTATCATACATTTTCAAATATTGGTAAGGTTAGGAAAAAACATCCCAATACTCTTTAAACAAATTTAGGTAAGCCTTATTTTCCTCAGGGGAGAGTGATTTCTCAAGGTTAATATTCTTTGGATTATCGTTAATTCCTAGGTTTATGACTTCACGGGCAAGACAAAAAATGCTCATTTTGACATTCTTGGGATGCTTAAATTTTTCTCGTAAATAGAAAAGGTTTTCAAAGGTTGACTGCTCCCCTGGGCATCATGTGGAGTTTGTGTTAAGTTGATATTTTGTACCTTTATTCATTATTCTCTCCATCTTCATGATCAATGGGTATCTTTTGGAAAACTTCATCATCGATAGCCAAATCTCTGAAATTTTCTTTATTTGTCAAGAAACATTTAATTTGTCCGTCCCCTTAAAATACCCTCTAATTGGTAATGTTATTGGGTATGGAAGGTTTGTATAACAATTATATGGTGAACCTGGACACCTCATAATATTCAAGGGGATATAATATTGAAGTTGTTGTAGCAAGAGAATCAACAATTATATTCTTTGATTGAGGGATTGATGTGATGTTAAATGCTAGAAGGTGATCTATCAACCTGTGTACTTCCTACTGATACTTTCTTAAGTGAGTAGAATTGGAATGGATGGTATTATTTACCTTCCTGAAAATGATCTTTGAATCATTGAAGAACACTAGTTCCTTGATGTTTAGGTCAATATCTTTCCTATTTCCTTGAACCAGTGCCTCGTACTTGATGGTATTGTTTGTGCATTCAAACTCCAATCTACAGGATAAGAAGTTGTGTTTACCTATTGGGTCAATGAAAATGCAGCTTGCACCAACCCCTTCTTGGGATTTAGATCTGTCAAAGAATGGAGTCCAAAACTCAGAAGTGAAGTTTGGTAATTTCTTGTTCAAATCCACCTTTGGAATTTCATTTTCATCTTTTATGATATAAATGTGAAGATTTTGCTCAGGTTTACTATATTGATTAATTATTTAAGAGTTTTCCTGAAGTGGAAACTCCAACTTCAATGAGAGTAATACTTTGGATAAGCATGGTGAGAAACTACCAAATTCAGAGTCACAAGAATAATTTTCTAAGATAGGGAGTTATGTAGTAGAAGCTCTGTTAGGAGCTTCCAAGTTAGTGACTGTATGTTTCAAATACTTTTCCCTAGTGATCCCGATCATGTTAGGGTTTCCCTTTAGTGGTAACCATAAGTGTGACCAATATGTGTCGAATTTTCCATGTAATTTTTCATGCCAATCCCTTCTTAACAACATCCCATAGGCTTCTGGAATATCTACAATGATGATGTCTATGACTTGGTGGAATTTTGTGTTAGAAGCAATCTGGATCATAGTATCTTTCAATTCCCCAACGACCTTAACTTTAGTCTTGCCCAATTGTATAATGTGTGTGTCACTTTTGGTAGGGGTAGAATTCAACTTCTTGCAAAGTGACAAGGGGATGAAATTTGAGGAGGTATGAGAATCAACTAAACAGTTGTGCATATTTCTATTATAAATTTCAAAGGTTAACAAAAATGGTGGGACAGATGACCAAGGTTTCTTATCGATATATATTGTGTTTACATTAGGCTTCTTGATTTCCCCAGAGTTGTCTTTACCTGTTCTTATATTTCAATTTGGATTTAGCATAAGCTTGTCATCCTCCTTTAAAGATTGTAACAACAAATCCTTTTGTTAAGGAATTCTACATAAGTCCATCACAAAGATATTGTCTTTCAATTTCTTCAAATCTTCCACCATGTTATATTCTAACTTTGTTGTTTCATGAGTCTAAAACTTCGGGGCAGAATAAAGTAGCAGGGTTGGTTGAGTCGAGGTGTTTTTTTTTCAGTTTCTTAGGAGCTTGTGCTATAACAGGGTGATTTTTCATGATACATCACTTTCTCCTGGTTTGGACAGCAAAAACTTCTGGTGGTTCTTCTTCTTATGTGAGACTGTCAAAATATGATGTATGGTTGACATCCCATAGAACCATGGTTTTTTTCTCAGGAGGTTCAGTAACCTCATTTTCTATAACATTTGATTTATGATCAATGGGTTGTTTGGTTAGGGAAACCCCATCCAAGAAACGATTGGCCAACATATTCATGGAATTCACCCATTGAGGGAAATCCTTTTCTGAATGATGTTCTTGGTGATAATTACAATAAGAATCGGAGTCCACTTCAACTAATTCAATGTTTAAGTTAGCAGGAGGAGGCTCTATGGCCTTGAAAGGTGAGGGTTTCCTAAATAAAGGTTTGTAGGGTCTAGATTTTTATGTACCCTCCTTGACGTTCCTCTTCATGTCCACGATATCGTTGGAGAATTTCTTAACCATCCTTTGTAGACTTTCCATGTCTACATTGTCCTTCTCAGTGTTTTGTTCTTCTTTTTTACCCAATGGTCGTGTCAGCAAAAGTCTTCTTCTAGATGGTTGTTGTGTTTCCTTCTTTGTTAAGGAGATTTGGCTATCTTTATAGCCTTTCATTTGGAATTCAATATTTTTTTCTTCCTCAAAATTCTCAATCTAAGTAGGTTTAGCGGCCCTTTTAACGAACATAGAGATAGAGGTTGGTAGTGTGTTAGAATATACCTCAATATGCAATTTTGGGTAGGTTTAGCATTAGGTTGAAACTTGTTGAGTATTGTTGTGAATATGTAGTTAAAATCTTTGAACTTTTCTTTGGGTCCCATGGTGGCAGCGAAATTCTCAGCCATCAGGGCCCCGATAGTTGTTACTTCGGAAAATTTATATAGAAATTCCTTCTGCAATTTTGTCCAAATATTAATGGAACCAACCAAGAGGTTAAAATACCATGTTGAGGTTGAGTTCTCAAAGGTGTAAGCGAACATTCTACATACTACATATTTGTGTTGTAAATTCACCAACCTTATAGCCAATATGAACTTATTGATGTGGTGTTTGGGCAACCCATAGGTTTCAGGATCGAATTTGGGGAGAAGTTTATATGGGTGTCTAGGAAAATGATGTAACCACCTTGGTATGGCCAAGGCATCCCTAGCCAACCATGGTTGGTTTTTTAGTCTGATCATTAGTCTCTAGGATTCCCTCATTGTTTTCTTCCATGTCATCTGACTCATTGCCTTAATCTTTCGATTTAGAACCAACTTATTTGGATTCAAAGTTATCGAGATCAGAATGTCTACTTGTTGGTTGGGTAAAGAGAGGATTTTCAGGAATCAAACTAAGAGGCTGGTCGATATCGGTTAGGGAAAAATCTACTAGATCCTAAATTGTGTGTACAAAAGTGTGATCTAGAGTATCAACAATTGGTCTTGAAGTATGCTTTCTATGGGGAAGAAATAAAGATAATGGTAATGCTCTTATTTGTCGAGCATAATTTCTGATAATCCTTCTAAATGCATTGATTTCATCATGAGGGATCACGTAAGGTATTTTTGGGTGAAGGTATGAGTCGACCTCAGCATGTGGTAAATCACTAGTAGTGGGGGTACCTTTAATCCTAGGGATATACTGAGAAGGACTAGGCATGCATGTGAGATAGTTTGAATCTATAGGTTGTTTGAGATATGTTTCTATTGAAAGAAGTATTCTGACTAGCCATGCATTTGGCCAGCCCTCCTTCTAGCACCAATTCTATTGAGAGGTCTGAATTCCCTTTAACTCAACAGTAAGAATCACACCCATAGTTGAGGCCCAATTAGACTCCTCTTTTTTTAAAGTGGCATGATTCTCTAGATCGATAGTTTGGCAAGTTTCGATGGGATTTAAACATTGTTTCGGAAATTTACCTAGCTAAATATGTATCTCTTTTTTGGGAAAAAACAAATTTTATCATGTAAACATGCATAGAAATGTAAATAACTTAAATGATTGAAATAGAAGAAAACCGGACATGGGATAACCTTTTTCCAATTGGTATGTCAAACAATATATGAATCTCATAATAACTAGCAAATAATACTATCATCAACCAATCAACAAATATTACTTGAAATAGAGAGAGAGAAGTAGTTGAGCACGGTTAACATGTAAAATGAATACTAGAATTAGTTATGCATTTACTCTTCATGAAATACAAGAAAACACCATTGAATTAAAACCAACATCCATTTAGCAATCATAATCATCCAATATAACTTAACATAATCACAATCTTACTAAAAGGGCCTTTAGTAGAAAAATTGTTTGTAGAGCAATCCATAGATCAAGTTAATCCTCAGGCTTGGTAGAAATTGTCTCCATCTCTGTATGAGCTTCAATATTAAAATCCAAAAATAATTATTTTTTCCAATCCTTAAGTTCTTACCACAACCATCGACATTTCAAAATGAGGTCGATGTATTTATTTATATCAAAAAATAGTTTCATGCAAAATTTTCAACAGCTACTTAAGGAAAGAAAGAAAAAATATATAGTGGACTTATCCACGTGTGAATTATTGGTGATATGCAATCATATTTTAGGATTTTCTTTGTCATATTTGGACCACTAAGAGAAAATACCTTCACAGGTATGTGTGTATGGAAATCGGTGATGCTCCCTTGGTGCGTTGAATTCGTCCTTCATTTCCATCACCTGATTTTTGAACCAATCTATCTTGAAACTTAAATGTTGTAGAACACATGATGCTCCTATCGTCCCATCAAAGAGACTCATAATTTATCCATTTTCCATTTTTTTACTTCGAGTATGTCAACTTCAAATGTTTTATCGAGTTCCATGAACTGCCCAACTATGTCATTCAAGTTTTTGAAGTCATCGGGCATGCCAAACTCCAGGAGGTGAATGTCACTCATTCTTTGGTTTATCTTTCCCGAGTTCTTCAGACACTCCTCCCATCTATATTTAATTTTTCATTCTGGTTCTACCACCAGTTGCGTCCAATACTCTGTTGCCATCTAGAACCTATCCAAGATTTCATTTGTGAGAATCCTATTGTTGTAATTCTCATATCCTCGACCCTTATGGATCTCTTAGATGTATTCAATTTGTGCCAGAACCTTGTGGGATTTCTCATACAATCTCACGATGTCCTTATGTTCCATGATACCAAGAAAATTCTACTCCTGATAGCCAAAAATCTGGGCCATGAAAACCTCCCTCTCCAATTTGAATTAGCTATAGATCTCATTGAACTTAATCTTGATGAACCTAACCATATGAGTGGTGTCTTGATAATATTCAACTTGATGTCTAAGATGTATGATTTCTTATTTCATAGATTCGGCTTCCCACTCATCTTCCCTTTCCCTATTAATGGTACCACTAGATATATCCAGTCCTTCTCCGAATAACTCACTTACCTTGGATTTTCTAGCATCCAACATGGTTTCCTCTGTGGTAATCATTAAAGCATTGTCCAGAGTAAGCCTCCTCTTCTTGTTGGTTTTTCTTACTACCACTTTTATTTTTTTATCATAAGAGATTTCCTAGACATCGACCACCTCATCTACAGGTTCTAAAATTGGTTGATCCCCCCATGAGAAATCACTACTCAGACTTCCCGTAGTATGAAAATGTTGAAAGAATGGTTCCTTACCTTTGTCATCCATTGGTTCTCAATTGCTAATGTTTTCTCCATCTATTATTTATGTGTGCTCTTGACTTGGAGCTATAGAAGGTCATTTATGGCTATTTGTGAGTCCATTATATGCATCTCAGAGGATCTCTCCTACTTTCATGGTGTTAGAGGTGACCTATGTCACCTTTTCTACTATTGTGGTTGTGGGTGTTGTCATTTCTCTAGGTGAAGAAGGGTTTGGAGTCTTTTTTGGGGTTCCTTCAGACTCTTCATTATCATTCTTCTCCTCATGTCATTGGATTCTATGTGTGTCACCTGCAAGTTTCCCTCCCAAATCTATAAACTCCTCACTTTCTTCTCTATCTGGGGTGTTTTCTTCTAGCATAAAGCCCTATTCATTGTCCTATCTCTTGCCATACCCTATCGAGGTGGAATTCTTTGGGTCCTAATCTTCTTCCTCTCTCTCTTGATCACCTCCTCCTTTAAATTGAGGCTATGACTAATTCCCCAAGGGGGTAATAATGCTTTCCATTTTTTTTAAGTCTTTCCCCATATCCTTGGGTTGTTGTCTTTGGGATAGCTCGGTGTTTAATATATTTTTGTCAACCTCATTGACAATGGGAACTTATGTTCCATCCAAATACTCACTATCATCATCATATATTTTGATAAGGTCATTGATTACTAGCGCTAGTATTCCTAGGCCTAGTGTAATTTTCACAGCCTCAATTGTTGATCTAGAACCTGATTGCTCCAACTATTCTTATCTTTCATCAGGATGTTTGTTATTCCCTATAGGTGAATTTTATCTTGCAGGTGTTTCTTCTTCTTCTATCATACACATGTCCACATGAGTCACTATAGGTGGTCCTAATGCTTGAAGAGTGGGACTTTTCTCATTCTCTCAGGACATTCTCTTTGCCTCTTCTAGAATCCTTTGTGCTTCAACCCTCCTTGTTTCTTGATATGTGTTATCATTATGGTCTTGTACATAAACTCATGTTTTTTGGTCCAACCATTCTAATTGTTCATCTCCCAGCATGGCTTTGAAACGAGTAAGATCTGGCTTTTCTTTTCTCTGTAGGAACTATTCCCAATCTAACGCATTTTCAGTGAATATGTTTTCCTCAAATGTATCATGTGCATACATCCAGTGAGATACCACTTGACCAGCGTGTTGAGAAAATAGACCTTGTGGGTCATGTTTCTTATACTTGCCAATGTAGAACCTATACTCCACCTGATTTTGGGCTTCTTGTCTAGCCTGAGTAGTATATTTCACTCAGTGGTAACCTACATAGAATCCATATGGGATGAATTGTCTTTTCTTATATTTCACTAAGGAGGCATTAAAACCATACAGAATGGTCTGGTAACAAATTTCACCCAGGACCAACATGTCTGGTACATGGGCTAGCAATAGGTGTGGGGCCCTGGTGGCTCCGAAAATCCTCATGTGGGTACTCTTTTCCTCTAAATACCAATTCCCTATCATGGATATGACCTTTCTTACTACTTTAGAGAGTCTTGGACAATTTTGTTTACATGTTATGAAATAAAACCTGGCCAAAAATTCATCACATATTGCAGCATAAGATTTTTTATACCCATTCTCCCATAAGACACTAAAATAAACATGGACAAATAATTATGAGACGTGCCAACTTAACCCTAGCACTGAAAATACATTTTTGGTGCAAATTGCATATGATAGATATGAAGCCATGAAGAAGTAAGGGGTTTTTCCTTCTTTTGGTTTTTGCACTTGCTTGACCTTGGTTCTCAATTGTTTAAATGTTATGGTGCCCCAATTAAAGATGCTTTCAGATATGGATATTGTATAGGCCAAGGGAATCCAATATTCTAAGAATTTGGAGCATTCCTTTTCCCCATACAACTAGCATATCAGGGCCCAGAGGAATATATATGGTTCTATCAGGTTTATAGTGTTGTAACATTTCGATGCCTTGTTCACAATTTTTTTGTCTTCTTCCCACTAGGATTCCAAAAGCTAATTTGTGTTGTGTTGTTCATAGAACTTAAGCACAAAGTCGATGTTAAGCTGAACTTCGGGTTCCCTAAGTTTGTAATACTTGTTGACCTCCATTGGCAAGAAAACACCAACAAATTGGTCATTCACATCATTAATCACACACTTGTCAGCCTAGGAGTGATTAATTATCAACTCTAAGGTTTCTATGCAGGGTAAAACTGGGGTTCTAGAAGTTATCATGTGCAGGGATGATAATTTGATATTCTGAAAAAACTAGTCATCCAAGACTCTTACTTCTGAGTCATTATGAGAAGTGAAATTCATGGAAATCATCATGGTGAATCTTATTATAAAGTTTGATCCAAGTGGGCATAGGTACCTTGGATCTCGTTCTTGTATCTATATCTCTGTAGAGTGGTGGTGGAGTTGGCAACTTATTTTGTGACATTTTTATTATAGGATCCACCTTGGGTGTGAGCTCCAATTCCATGGAAACCACATGAATCGACGCTTATCCAACCATGATATTCTTCCCCTTCGGTGTCTTTGGTGAATGATGGGTCATTGGTCTTCAAGGAGGCATGTTTCCTGCAAAAATAAAAACAACTTAGCTCAGTCTTATGTTTGTTACACAATGTCAAAAGAAAATATTTCTCATCAGAACCAAATTCCTGTGAAAGACAAATTTTCCTAGTTCAGTACTTACCAGTGTCAATATTTACAAAAATCATGAAAAACAATACTTCAAGCGAAACACCTGGTTATCTTGAGAATCTTTCATAGCAAGAAGGTATCAATTGTTCTATGCAAACAACATGAAGCTACTCAAACCACATTGAATTCAAATAGTGTGTTTTTCATTAGTCCCATCTGGATTTACCATGGCCAAGTATAGAAAAATCCTTATGGATCTTTGGGGATTAACTACATCATCATAATCATAATTTGGAAATAATGCACTACATAAATAGGAGGCACAAATGGATGTTATACTAGTTCATCAGTGATTTAAAATGGTGATGGGTTGGCGCACATGATTGACAAGATCGGGGATCGGGGAATGTTCCTTTTCTACGGTTTGAATGATGATCATTGATGTTTGGTCATCGATCCCAACATGGAGGAATTAAATGTTGGAAATATAACTGAGAGGGGGGGTGAATAAGTTATGTATATAAGCTTGATTTTTTTCCTTTTATTTTCTAATTCTTTCTAGATTATTATTTAATGTGTTCTTGATAACTTAACATGCATATATATACAATATTTGATCAATCACACAGAATACACAGAGACACTGATTTTCATGAGGAAACCCATAAGGGTGAAAACCTTTTCTTCTTAGGATGTCAATCAAGCTCCAACTTTCATGTACATCACAGTCTTTGAGCTCCAACTCAAATATGAGGCTACAACCTCTGATAGAAAGCTACAACTTGCAGAGAGAACCCACTCTCATGTTTCTCTAGCACCAACTCCCAGGTTTCTCTAGCACCCACTAGATGGAAGCACCAACTCCTAGAATATCTTCTAGCACCAACTAGAATTTAGAAGACTACAATCCTCCCTAGTACCACCCTACCACCCTGATTGAATATTAAAAAAACTTTACTTACTTGCTCTGTCTCTGATATGGTCTGTTACAGCTCCATGTCTCCTTTGCATCTTCCAACTTCTATTACTTTTTTCCACTTCTATACTCTACTCTTTCTCCTGCTACGCACTCTGATTCCTCTGTTCACTTATTTTATTCCTTTATACTATGTGTTGTCTTTGCATGCTATACATTGCACCTCTGATCTCTAGTTCAGGTCATGTACATGGTCACATTCTACCCACATGCATAAGTATCAAAAAATCACATTATCTTCTATGTTCTGCATGTCTTTCTCACCTTGAGTCCTCTACCTGATCATCATTCAAACTCTTCATCTTCTCTGGTGGTTATTATGAATATGTTCATCATTAGCGAGCGTTATCCTAAGATTCTTTGGCTTCTTTGGCAGTCGCAACTCTTCATCTTCTCTGGTAGTTACAGTCAGTCGTTTTTGGCTTCTTTGGCTTCTAAGCCCCTTCCTTCACGTGACCATCGGTGGTGACCATACGCCTAACCAGTAGGTGCTTCATGACTTATGACTTCAGGAATGTTGGTGTGAGACATCTCGATTCTCTCAACTCTCGATATCCAAAGTGGAGCTTAGCGATGCTATCGCCTTCCTCTATTTTCTCTCTCCACATGGTCGTTGGTTGTGACCTGGGGCCAAGCACTTCAGGACTTCGCGTTTCAAGTATTTGGATGTGAGCCAACCCTAAATTTCCTGACTTTTGAACTCCCAAACTCTAAACTAATTCCTAGCGAGCACTAGCTTTGTTCTCGATATGACCTTAGGTGATGAACTCATGTGACCACACGATTGCAGACACGTCCAAAGGTGGTTTAAAACAAACTGTGTTTTGCCCCACAATTTACCTTGATCCTCCATGTGTCCTTTATCCAAAATCATGGTTTTGATTGCATCCCACCCTCAACTCATTAACATTCACGCACCTTCAATCCCCGCAATGCGATGGGATCATCCATCTCATGATCTTGATGGTGCTCCTTAACTGACAATTCAAATATGTCCTTTCAAGTTCTGTGAATCAATGGTTGTGATTGATTTCATGATTCGGGATTCAGGAGTTTCAACTCTCAAACCCTGCTTTCCTCCATATGTCAATCTTCCAGAGTTGACAATCCACTAACGCGTGCCCCTCTTGGATTAATGGTCGAGATCTCCTTCGGGTCTCCAGACTCCAAAGATTTCAAATATCAACTTCTTGTTTATTCTGACTGGATATCTTGTGAAATGGAAGATCTGCAGACATCTATCCTCTTTAATCCAATGACTATCCTCCACTCTAGGACTTTTCCCTTCAGCATTCTTAGATTTCAGTTTCTCCTCGCTCGGCTTCCCTCCGAGCATTTTACCTGAAGCTTTCAATCTAGTGACACATGTCCTCTCGTAGATCGACGACTCCTAGCTGCTTCAACTATTCGGGCTTCGGCGATTTAAAACCTTTCTCCTTCACATTTTCCCTGGAGTATTTCCACCCAAATGCGTAATCTTCTGACACGTACCCCTCCTAGCGATCAATGACCAAGTTCTTCTTCGGTTCTTCAGCATTCAAGACTTCAATACTTTAGTCTAATCGTTGGTGGTAAAACTCCCGAAGTAAAACTCCCACAGTGATGTAACTTGCTTATGTTACTTGATGACATGGCATGAGCTAAGTAGTTGCCATGTGTCACTAAGATTCATGATTTGCACATACCTGAAATTTCAATTCAAATTGAAACTTGTCATTATCTGATTGTGCCAGGTGTCCTTGTTGACATAGTCTTGCTGACGTGGATCTCCTCATGTGACACATGCTCTTCTCCTAGATCTAACAATTTTCCTAACTCCCGAAATGTATCTTAGATCGACGATTGAGAGTGACTTTGGACCTTTATCCTTCGAAACTTCGGGACTTTTTGTTTCCTTTCCAACCATAAACTTTTGAAGTGATTCACTCTGGATTTGTGGATCGTGTGCCACCTGTCAGTCTTGATGATGGACGATCCCTGTTTACTTCGAGACTTCGGGACTTTTACAAGTCCTCTCTCCTATGCTCATCCGAAGGCTTAACCTTCATGCATTTATCTCTGGATCCAACGGTTGTTGATCCTCGGCGCTCAGATCCAACGAATCAAATCTATAGTTCTCCTATGCACTTCCTCTGGTCACTAGACATTGATCTAATGGTCATCTCATTTTCTCCAAATCTGATGGTCCTTATTCATTTTGTATTTCGAGTAATTTGACTTTCAAGTTGCCAATTATTCTGAAGTGAGATTCCCCAAACAGTAACCTCCTCGCAACATTTTACCTAAACAAAATGTGTTTCATTGATCATGTTCTTATATCGATGGCTCTATCTTTCTATGGTGCTTCTCTTCTAGCTTATCTTGTCCTTCCACTTAGAATGATCCAATGTTTGTTGGGTATTCGAGATTGGTAATCCAACAGCCATTTTCGTTCTTCCTCCTGAGCTTTCTCTCCTTCTTCTCCACCTTCTATTCTTGCCATCAATGTCAAGGACACTCTTCCTGTAAACATGCCAACAATATCCCCCTTTGGCATTGAAGGCAACCCTGATAGGTTGCATTATTGTGCTTAGACCTCCAACTGTAGCATCCAGACAACACCTTTTTCTCCCCCTTTGACATCAATGTCAAAGAAAACATAGAGTGACTCTGTGCTCCACCTGATTAGATATACTAGGAGCACTCTCCCCCTGATCATATAGATTATTTATCTTGATAATGGGGTCACTCCCAATTTCTGGCGTAGATACTCAAACTAAGCTTTTGCAAGCAGTTTAGTGAAGATATCAGCAATCTGATCTTTGGATGGAATATAATGCAAAGAAACAACAGTGTTGGTCACCTATTCCATCAAGAAGTGATACTTGATGGGTATATGCTTGGTCTTGGAGTGAAATACAGGATTCTTTGACACACTAATCACACTAGTATTATCACAATGAATTGGGATCGGTGCAGTATATTTTACCTCCAAGTCTGCAAGGGTCTAAATCATCCACAATACTTGGGTACAGTAAGTAGCAGCTGCAATGTATTTATCTTATGTAGTTGATAAGGAAATGGAACCTTGCTTCTTGCTCAACCATGTTACAAGGGAATCTCCTAAGAAGAATGCACCTCCACTCGTGCTTTTCCTTTCATCCACGCAATTAGACCAATCAGCATCTGAATAGACTGATAGTTGAAAACTTTGATTCCTAGGATACCATAGGCCATAGTTATTTTGATTCATTAGTTGAAAGTATCTGAATATTTTGATTCCAACAGCATGCATTATGTTTGGACAGGATGTTGTGATGTACAATAGGTTGTCTATCATAAACCTATATGAACTATGATCAACATCAGGTGAGTCATCATCCTTTCTTAACTTGCATCCAATGACCATAGGTGTTCTCATAGGTGTGGGATCTTCCATTTGAAACCTTTTCAACATTTCTCTTAGATATTTCTCTTGAGAAAGAAATATTCCTTCAGACCTCTGAGTAATTTGCATACCAAGAAAAAATGATAGTTCCCCTATCATAGACATTTCAAATTCAGACTGCATGGAAGAAGAAAACCATTGTAACAATGAAGCATTATTGCTTCTGAAGATGATGTCATCTACATGGACCAACACAATGAGCAAATCATTACCCTCGTTTTGATATATAAATTTTTGTCAATTGTTTCTCTCTTGAACCCTTTGTCTTGAAGATAATTATCTAGTCTATAATACCAGGCATGAGGAGCTTGTTTCAACCCATATAAGGCTTTCTTCAGCTTGCATACAAATTCAGGGTTATCTGACAGTTGGAACCCCTCTAGTTGTTCCATATAGACTTATTCTTTTATATATCCATTTAGAAAAGTTGACTTGACATCCATTTGATAGACTTTAAACTGTTTATGACATGCATAGGCAAGAAACATTCTAATAGCTTCTAATATTGCTACGGGCACAAATGTTTCATCAAAATCCAGTCCTTCTATTTGAGCATATCCTTTGCAGAATAGTATAGCCTTATTTCTTACAATATTTCCTTGCTCATTAATCTTGTTTTTGTAGACCCATTTGGATCCTATTAATTTTTTATTTGTTGGCCTAGGAATGAGTTCCCTAGTGTCATTCTTTTCAATTTAGTTCAGTTCCTCATTCATTGATTTTAACCAATTTGCGTCTTTACTAGAT
Source organism: Picea mariana (assembly GCA_032191745.1). Classification (NCBI taxonomy): domain Eukaryota; kingdom Viridiplantae; phylum Streptophyta; class Pinopsida; order Pinales; family Pinaceae; genus Picea; species Picea mariana. The sequence continues at coordinate 40,053 of JASDQU010515027.1, read as the reverse complement.
TCATTAAAGTTTTTAGGTTCCACGATGGATATGAAGGCTCTATGTGATTGCTCATTGTCTTTCATTATCCTTCTCCTAGTTTGTACACCTTTGTCTTTCTCACCAATTATATGACTTTCAGGATGATTCTTTTGAGTAATTCTGGAGGAAGGATTTGATGTTGATTTTTGTCTAACTCTTCTTGTCTAGGTGTCTCTTCTCCACCTGATTCATCATATTCTTGTGACTCTGAGATTTGTTTTCCTTTATCTTCATTATTCTCATCATATTTTTCATCTGTCTTAATGCTTATTCTCTATTGATCTTTTACAGGAGCTTCTTCATCATTCGAACATCAATACAGTCTAATAATTTATGCATTCTTTTGTTAAAGCATTTGTATCCTTTATTGTTCATTTCATATCCTAAGAATATACCTTCATCAGCTCTACTATCAAATTTTCCCAGATGATCATCATTATACTTGATGTAGCATTTACTTCCAAATACTTTGAAGTGCTTGATTGATGTAGGTCGACCAAACCACAACTCATATGGAGTTTTATCATTGTTCAGCCTTAGATGTGCTTTGTTTAGAATATGAATATTTGTGTGAATGGCCTCCACCCAGAAGGTTTGTGAAATTTCCCTTTCACTCATCATAGCCCTTTCCATTTGTTGAACTAATCTATTTTGGCATTCTACAACTCCATTTTGTTGAGGAGTACCTGGAATAGTATATTCTCTTTTAATTCCATGTCTATCACAGAATTCTTTGAAATATCTTGAAAGAAATTATCCTCCCCTATCTTAGTGAATTTCCTTTCACTTCCTTATTTATGTTCTAATACTTTTGCGACCATTGTTTTGTTCAGAGAGTTCTTTCGGATCCATCGCATAGGTTTTATGTTTTTCGACATTTCGAACCAAACTAGTGTGGTCCATCATCAGGAAAGCGTTTGTGAAAAATGAAGGAAAAAAGAATATAACACGTATATAAATACTTGAAAAGTTTTTGTAAGGAGCCGACTTATTGAAATGAAATCAATAATTATAAATTTTTTATTTATTTTTTTAGAGATTATAATTGTTTGTTTAATTAATTAATTATTTGTTTTAATAATTAATTACTTGTTTGTTTATTAATTTTTATTTTTAATTTAAAAATAGCCGACTGGACAATGTTTATAAATTAATATTTAGAATTATTCATATTGGCTAGGGTAGGGATCCAATTTTGACTAATTTTCCATCCATCATCTATGTTTAGATTATTAGGTTGTTTTTCAATTTCGATTGCTTCTCTGAATTTCCTATTGTGATAGTGATCTATCCTGGCAAGGATTTTGGTTTCTTCAATACAGATGTTATGTTTGGTTTTATCTGAGTGTTCTGTGAGAGCTGAGGGACGAGTGCGATTGTGTTTGATGTCAGCAGCATGTTCTTGAATCCTAATTCTAAAGGAACGACCTGTTTCTCCTATGTATTGTTTACCACATGAACATGGGATCATATAGACACCTTTATGTTCGATGGGATCAACAAAGTCTTTGACTGACCTAAGGGAATTCCTAATTCAACAGAGTCTTTCACTTCCTTGTTGTCTGATTCTCATCTAACACCTTAAACTTTTGGAACTTCTCAAATGCATCAGATTTTTCTCTCAGAAAGGAAACCCATGTAAGTCTAGAGAAGTCGTCAATGACTAGCATAAAGTAACGTTCTCCTCCTCTTGATTATCCCAACTCTCAATATCTGAAGTGGAGCTTAGCGACACTAGCTCCTTCCTCTATTTTCTCTCTCCACATGGTCGATGCCTGTGACCTGGGGCCAAGCACTTCAGGACTTCATGTTTCGGGTATTTGGATGTCAGTCAACCTTGAATTTCCTGACTTCCAAACTCCCGAACTCTAAACTAACGCCTAGCGAACACTAGCTCCATTCTCGATATGACCTTGGGTGATGAACTCATGTGACCACACAATTGCAGACGCATCCAAAGGTGGTTTAAAACAAGCTACATTTCGCCCCGCAATTTACCTCAAGCCTCCATGTGTCCTTTCTCCAAAACTGTGGTTTTTATTACGACCCGCCCTCAACTTATTAACATTCATGCACCTTCAATCCCTGCAATGTGATGGGACCATCGATCTCATGATCTTGATGGTGCTCTTGAACTGATGATTCACATCTTTCCTTTCAAATTCTATTGATCAACGGTTGTGATTGATTTCGTGATCCAGGCTTCAGAAGTTTCAACTCTCAAACCCTACTTTCTTTCGTACGTCAATATTTTGGAGTTGACAATCCACTGACACATGTCCCTCTTGGATTAATGGTCAAGATATACTTCAGGTCTCCAGACTCCAGAGATTTCAAATCTCAACTTCTCATTTCTTCTAATTGGATATCTTCCGAAATGGAAGATCTATTGACATATTTCCTCTTTAATCCAACAGTTATCCTCCGCTCTAGGACTTCGCCCTTCGGCATTCTCAGATTTTAGTTTCTCCTCGCTCAACTTCCCTCCAAGCGTTTTACCCAAAGCTTTCCATATAGCAACACCTGTCCTCTTGTAGATCAACAGCTCCCAGCTGCTTCGGTTGTTCAGGCTTCGGCAATTTCAAACCTTTCTCCTTTGCGTTTTCCTGGATTATTTCTACACGAATGCATAATCTTTTGACACGTAACCCTCCTGGCAATCAACGACTAGGGTCTTCTTCGGGCCTTTCGCGTTCGATACTTCAGGACTTTAGTCTAATCGCTGGTGGTAAAACTCCCACAGTGACGTAACTTGCTTACGTCACTTGATGATGTGGCATGACCTAAGTAGCTATCGTGTGTCACTTAGATTTGTGATTTGCACGTATTTGAAATGTCGATTCAAATTGACACTTGGAATTATTTGATTGCGCCATGTGTCCTTGATGATGTGGATCTCCTCATGTGACACATGTTCTTCTCCTAGATATAATGGTTGTCCTAACTCTTGAAATGTATCTTAGATCAACGACTGAGAGCGACTTCCAACCTTTGTCCTTCGAGACTTCGGGACTTTTCATTTCCTTTCCAACCATAAACTCCCGAAGTGATTCACTCCAGAGTTTTGGATCATGTGCCACTTGTCAGTCTTGATGATGGACGGTCCCTGCTTACTTCAGGACTTTAGGACTTTGACAAGTCTTCTCTCCTATGCTCATCCAAAGGCTTAACCTTCATGCATTTATCTCTAGATTCAATGGTTGTTGATCCTCGGTTCTTAGATCCAATGGATCACATATGTACTTCTCCTCTACAATTCCTCTAGTCATTGGACATTGATCTAACGGTCATCACATTTTCTCCAGATATGATGATCCTTATTCATTTCAGATTTCGGGTAATTCGACTTTCATGTTGCCAATTCTTCTGAAGTGAGATTCCTCGAACAATAACCTCTTCGCAACTTTTGACCTGAACAAAATGTTGTTTGTCGATCATGTTCTTAGATCTATGGCTTGATCTATCTATGGTGTTTCTCTTCTATCTTATCTTGTCCTTCCACTTAGAATGATCCAACGGTTGTTGGGTATTCGGGATTGGCGATCTAATGGCCACTGTCATTCTTCTTCCTGAGTTTTCTCACCTTCTGCTCCACCTTCTATTCTTACCATCAATGATAAGCACACTCTTCATGTAAACATGCCAACATTAAATGCTTTAATAACTTTTATGGTGGTTTTTTCAAGGTATTGACATGGAATGCTCATTATGTCATTTGAAGTTCGGGGGCTCCTCTCAACTAGAGTGTCTAATTTATAGAGGTCAAAATTGTGAAGGCATTGTCACATGGACAACCGATGTGGGGTTCTGGTTTGCAAAAGTGTTAGCGTGCAAGAATGACCGATGTGGGGTTCTGGTTTGTTGATGTCAACGAGTCGTCAACGATTGATGAGTTTCGATTTTATGCATTAAAATCATAGTCTGTGATATTTTCCTGATGATGTCAATGGGATACCTACAATCAACAATTGAAAACTCATGGGTCCTAGAGTAACTATGTTTACCAACTCGCCAACAATCGATGTAACTTTGGTGTCAGTGATTCCCAACTTCTTCCTCTCATCTTTTCTTTTCATCACTCTTAGTGTCCCAATGGCCGATGTGAATTGTTCATGGTGACATAAATCCTAACATGGCATGATCATCATGATCCAATTGACGTGTCCTAACAACTTGTCCTGGTCACTTGGCTTACTCGGGTGATGTGTCAAAGTGTCATGTTCATTGGTTGATGGTGTGTTAATGTCGACATGGTTGACAGAGTTGTGATATACATTCCTATACCTACAATGAGACAATGAGACAATGAGACAAGGTGATGTGTCCTATACCTACGTGTCTCTATTTTACGTTGTCCCAAGGTGAATCTTTACCCTAAAAATTGATGGTTGGGTTGGCTTCTTGAATTGATCAGACAGTCTCGATCTCAAGGGAATTTCATTCGTCGGTGTTGGCAGATTTTTCTATGTGCACCATTGGGCGTCGACAATTTGTGTAACATCAGCGTCAATGGATGACTCTATTCAATGTCTATTGTCACACACCTTTTCATTGGTATGGCCAATTGTCTTATTTGGAGTGTTTGTATGATAGCATAGTTGAATCCCAACATTCATTAGCGTTGGCATTCTTAAGAGGTGACCATCGAATATCAGGGAAATCAATTTCAACAGGAAAATTTGATAGTTGAAAAATGCTTAGTGTCAAAATCCTTCCTTTTTCAGTGTTTAAAATATCTAGCATCCTCTCTGTTCCAATGATAATTCATACCAAGATAGGAACTTGTTTAATTCAATTGAAACAAAGGAACAAACCCCGAAACGAATCATGGTCATGTAAAAATCACAGTATATGGATGAAATTAAAGAAAGTGGTACCCTAAAATTTTCTGAAATTTTGAGGGTTTGTTGAGTGCTCAATAGGTTGACATGGAGAGCTTCAAATATGTTACTTATGAACTAAATGTTGGGAAAGAAAGAAAAAATATAGCATTGGTGAAATCCAAGGTTAGTGTTGTGTACTTAAAGGGAATATCTCCTCTCAAATTGCACTCAGAAATTTTACATATAGTTTTAAAGTGTAACATTGTATGTATGCCTTGATATTTGTGACACTAGGTAGACATATGTGAATTAATTAAGGGTTTTTTGGAAAATCCCAATTATATGTTTAGCATGTCCATGTGGCACAATGATAGTACAAGTGGTATGGAATATGCAAGGATTCCATTCTTTTTATGAACCAAACTCCAAAAGATAGCCAATTAATAATCCACTTCGAGGGGGAAACCTCCTTTTACAATATATACAATGCACAAGACAAGATAGATGCTTATACAAATTATTCTTCTTTATTATAAATAGGAGATAAAGTGAGAATGATGTAATCTACCATTAAGTAAGCCTTATTATAACTAATAAACTAATGATGAATGGGTGTTAGGGCCTTGACATAGGGTCTTAGGGGCCTAAACATATCCCCTCTCTTAAAAAAAAAAATCCCTCAAAACTTGTAATTGTGGGTGTTTGTTCATGAATTGTTCATTTTCCCATGTAGCTTCTTCTGAAGGAATATTCTTACACTTTATTATGTACTCCATAATGGTTCTATTCCATAGAGATATTGAAATCCTATCTATAATTTTTTTGGTTCAAGAATCAATTTCCCTTCTTCATCTAGTTCTACAAGTTTTGTCTACACTAGCATAATTTGTCCTAAAACCCTTTTTAGGAAATATACATGAAAAACCTTATGAATGTGAGAAGAAGGAAAATCTTACTCATATGCGACTTGTCCAATCTTGTGAATAATCTTGTAGGGTCCATAAAATTTTGGAGCTAATTTCGGATTCTTCTTTTGTTCGAGAGTATATTGTGTATAAGGTTGTAGTCTCAAAAATACCCAATCACCCTCCTCAAATTGTCTTTCACTTCGATGTTTATATGCTTTTCACTTCATCCTAATTTGTGCCATTTGAAGGTTTTCCTTAAGAATTGAAAATTTTTCTATAGTCTTTTCCATATGTGACTCTATTGCCTCCACTTTGGCATGGTCCTGCAAAAAGTATGAGATATTAGGAGTTGGACATCCATAAAGGGATTCAAATGGGGACATCTTAGTAGATGTGTGATAGGTGGTATTATACCACCATTCTGCTAGAGGAGGCTACTTTACCCATTGAGATTGCTTGTTTGAAGAATAGAAACATAGATAACCCTATAAACATTTGTTAACTATTTATGTTTGAACATTTGTTTGTGGATGATATGTTGAGCTCATAGCTAGTGTTGTTCCACTCATCTTCCATAATTATTTCCAAAAATTTCTTATGAACTTTAGATCTTTGTCACTTACTATTACTTTAGGAAATCCATGAATTCTATGAATTTCCTTCATGAACACTTCCACCACTTTACTTTTTTTTATATGTACTTTGAATTCCAGAAAAATGTGCATATTTTGTGAGTCTATCCATGCCACAAAAATGTCATCCTTACATTTTGATTTTAGTAAGACTGTAATGAAATCCACTGATATATATTCCTATCTTTGATTAGGTATGTGTAAAGGATGAAGTAACCCTGATCCAGTTGGATATCGGTGGCCACCCACCTTTTCTGACTGGCTCAAAACTATTTTCTGACAATTTTGGCAATTTACTATTTTTAGCAGGTTTTAACTTCCGGGGCCATTTTGAGGGCCTAAATAAAGGTTTTTCAAGATAGAGGTTCTCAATGATAGCCGAAGGCATATTGATCCCCAAAAATGAATCTCCTCGATGATACCTTTCCAACGAGCTATCACATGCCTAAAACGGAGATCGTATGCAAAAGTTACGACCCTAGTAAGTTGATGCACCAACTTACCCAAATGGGGCCCACATGAATTTTGGTGCTTCATCTCCTAGGGTTAGGTTTTTGGACGTCTAGGACTTTTGGCATTCCTGATTATTGTAAAAATGCCTCTAGAGCCTCATTGTAACCATCTTCTTGCGAATGCGAGTAGCCGTCACATCTCTTCTCAGAGATAAGCTACCACCATTCTAGAGAGTCTTTCACTCTGTATTTTTACAGTCTCTGTACATTTCTCTGATTAATAGAAATCGTGTATTACTGTATATCTATGTTTATGGTTGCATCTCTGATACATTTCTTTTATATTATTGAATATATGCAATATCTCTGTGCATTTCTTTATTATATCTCCGCTCTCATTTCATGCCGAAAATAATCCGGATCAGTGGTATCAGAGCAGGCTGCTCTTGATCGTTTTTCAGTGCATGTCCCCGACGAGGTCTGAGTATAACAAGTTGGGTCTCGAGCTTGTCTCTCTTGAGTACAATCGCTCTCACACACCCAAGAAACCCTCAATGGCGGAAGAAAAGAAAAACGATGGAGCAGA
>JASDQU010515027.1:11385-29361 GCA_032191745.1 Picea mariana | reverse complement strand
TTTTCGTGCCCTCAACAAAATCACAATCAAAGACAAATTTCTCATTCCTATCATTGATGACCTTTTGGATGAATTTAGTGGTGCTCAGTACTTTACCAAACTTGATCTTCAGTCTTCCTACCACTAGATCTGTATGAAAGAGTAAGATATTCCCAAGACTTCCTTTCAAACTCATGAGGGTCACTGTGAGTTCTTGGTCATGCCCTTTGGCCTCTGTAATGTACCATTCACTTTTCAAACTCTCATGAATCATGCCTTGTGTCCTTTCCTTCGTCATTTTGTCTTAGTTTTCTTTGATGATATACTCATCTATAGTAAAACTTGGCAAGCCCAATTAGCCCATGTGGATCAATTCCTACACTTACTATCTAAGAACCAACTTTTTCTCAAACAATTTAAATGTGCTCACTGTATCCATGGTGGCTCAATTTTTTATGAATAATATATTTAAACTCCATGGCATGCCTCACTCTATTGTATTTGATCATGATCCAACTTTCACCATATTTTTTTGGCAAGAATTGTTCAATCTCCAAGAAACCCAACTACATCTCAACACACCCTATCATCCTCATACTCATGGACAAACTTAAGCTGTAAACAATTGCTTGGAAACATATTTGTAGTGTTTTTCATCTAACAAACAAAATCAATGGGCTCAGTGGTTACCACTAGTTGAATGGTAGTACAACACATCTTACCATCCTACCACTCGCATGACTCCCTTTGAAGTAGTCTATGGTCAAAAGACACCATTTTTTTATCTTCTGCCTGCCTAGTGTATCCAAGGTTCAAGACGTCAACCACACACTTATAGTCCAAGTGGCCATTCTCTGTACCCTCAAAGAAAATTTGGGCATGGCTTGGAATCGCATGAAGTAACAAGCAAAACGGGGTTGTTTATAACTTCAATTTGTTGAAGGGGACCATGTGTTTCTTCATCTGCAGACATATAAGAAAACTTCCCTCAAAGTTAAACGTTTTCAGAAACTCTCTCCCAATTTTCATGGTCCTTATACAATTATCAATCATGTGGGGCCTGTGGACTACCAATTACCTCTCCCTAGTCACTCTAAGTTCCATCCTATTTTTCGTGTCTCTTACTTAAAGAAAGTGATCAGAACTAAGTGCCATACTCAAACTAATCTCCCTGGATTGGATGAAGAAGGCTCCATTTGGTTGCAACCCCAAGCAGTATTGGACCACCATAAGTGTCGTCTCTGTTAGCACACCATCAAGGAAGTCTATATCATCGAAAGGATACACCACAAGAAGATGCCACATGGGATTCGGCTACCATTTCACAAAAATTTCCCCATCTCAAGCCTTGAGGACAAAGATAATTTTTAAGAGGGAGGGCATGTTAGGTACCTAATCTCCGTAACCCCTAAAGTACGTAAAATAATATGTTTCTATGTAATAAGGCCAACATTAGTAAATAAGGCCTATATAATAATGTGAACAAGTCTAATTTAAGAAGACTTGATATAAAGTTTATGCTTCTAGAAATATCTTCTTCTAGAATGTTTTATACAAGATAGAATTAGAATAAATGACAGTAGGGGGCATGAAAAAGTTTTGTCTTGAGAATTATTTTGTAACTAAGCTCTGCTTTGTTGGAGGTTGCCCCCTCAAAGAGGCAAGTGAACTTAACTTTCTATCAATAAAGGTATCATTTCTAGTGTTACTGTTCTCTATATTTTGTTGTTTTTGTTGGTATTCATCATAGTTATATTTTCTTCTTTTCAAAATATATTTGGTACCTTACAATAGTGAAAAGGGGAAAATGGGGTAAGAGGACAGGGGGCAAACGGGTGTAGAGGGATTTTTTTGGTTTTTTTATCTTTATATTTTTATTTTTATTTTTTGGTATATATTTTTAATTAGTGTTTTTTTCCCATTATCGGGTTGTTTTAAAATCATTTTATTTTATAGGTTATTTTTTAAATGATTTTTTGCATAATCCAAAAAACAAAAATTATAATTTTCTGTCAATGTTTACATCTTTTTTATTTATTTTTTTCTTTTCTATCTATTTAAAAAAAGGTCATTTAAAAAAAAATGGATGGATAGATGGGCATTAATGGGAGTAGGTCACAAGAAAAGAGAGATAATGAAAGGCCAGTGGGTAGAGCTTAGTGTGGGTCCCCTTATCAATGACTCCATCACCATTGAAAAAGTAAAATTAGGTGATGGGGCATAGGGTGGAGGGGGGTGATTGCTCTATGACAAGGTAGAGCTTGAATATGTATTCTTATAAGGCATTCATGGCTCTATCCCATCAAAAAAGTAGAAGGTAGTGAATGGAGTGGGGAAAAGAGGAGGGTGATCATTTTTGTATGAGAGAAAGCTAAATGGAATTATGAAAAAGTAGACAGTCACCAAAAAGGTAAATAATCATCGATGGAATGAGGGACAAAGGGCAATGTGGTCAATTTCTAGCTAGCCAAAGCTCGATGAGAACCCCTCTAATGACATTCATAGAGACATAGTGCTCGACACTAATTTTTTTTGAATTTTAATTTTGATGGGATAAATATATTGATAATGTTTTAATACTTTCTTTTATTAAATGACATTTTAGCTAATTTTATGCTTCTAATATAATTAGTTTTAATAATGTTTTTTGATAAATGTATTTTATTTGAAATGAAAATTATTTTTCCTTTATTGTTTTAATAAAAGTCTAAAAACATAAAACTGAAACTTATCTATATAAATAACAACTAAATTATGTTTTCATATTTTATAATTTTAGTGAATTTTATTTTATTTAAATTATACATTGTATAAAATCATAAAATATATAAAATAGGCCTTAAATGAATTGTGAAAAAATTATAAAATTCATTATAGTAAAAGAAAAAAGGAAAAAAAAATAAAATTATTTCTATTATTTCAAAAGTTTGGCATTTTGTAAAATATTCACATATATCTTGAATAAGCCAACTAATAAACACATTATTGACATGAAGGTATAAAAAAATTATCAATTTAGAATTAAGAATATGTTTTAAAAGAACTTATGATAAAAAAAATCTTGTATTTTGTCCTTATTTTTAGAAAATTTTAAAAAATCTAAAATAACAATTTAGCCAACTTCTTGTTATATTTGCAAAAAGTTTAATAACCAAATTCTATAACATTAGCATTTTCATTTCAAATTAGGAACTAATCATGCTACTAAAGTGAATCAAAGCATGCCCTAATATTTTGCATAAACAAGGCAATGAACAATATGAATGATAAACATCATATTCAACTACTATTGTATCCTTGCTTTACCAAATAATAAAAAACAATCATTGAACATTTTACACTCATAACAAGTGGCTCAAGTGGTACCACATGACATTTTTTTCCAAACCATGTTTACCCTTAATCAAATCATCTAACTTGAACAACAATAATCATAACCCACAATAAACACGAATTACATAATTTCTTCATGAAAACAAAATCATCTTGCTAACTTGAACAACAATAATCATAACCCACACTAAACACGAATTACATAATTTCTTAATAATATGCATTTATAATGAAAACAAAAATCACTTCTTCTAATAACCTAGGAATGTTACATCTAATGGCATATCAATGGATGGTTCTTCTAGGAATGGTACATCTAATGGCCATATAAATGGATGGTTCTTCAATTCTTGAAATCGCATCTACTATGAAATTAGCCTTTCATTTTTTTATATTTAAAATCAAACCTTTGCATTCTAACTACCCATTTTTGTTTTTCTTTGTAGAGAATCTTTTCTTCAAAGATAGTTTATACTTTCATAGTCAATATTGACTTTTAGGAAGCCTCTCATCTAGTGGATGCATGAGCATGGTTTTTGTGGATTTTTGTAATTATTTGATAAAATATTTTTCAATTTTTTCATTTTATATTCTATTTCCATTTTAAGAGTTTTTTTAAATTGTATAAAAACTATTTTTCGACATGGTATTATCCATGTATTCAAGTTGACTTCTCAATTGGGATACTTAATTTTCTAAGTCTTCACTTTCTCCTTGAGTCATTAATGAGCTCTTTAAAGGTGTAGTTGTCTTAGAAATTTTCACACTACTCCTTGCATGTGGGTCAAATATATTATTATCTAGAAATATCCTCTACAGTACTTTTTAATAACTTCAAATAGATCTCCCAAACAAAAGTTATGAAAGTTTTAGGTTAACATATATTTTTAATCCCTTATTTGGGAGTTGCTCCAAGTCAACCTTGCAACATATGTAAATCTAAAATTTCTATATCTTTGAGTCTAAATTTTTATATCTTTGAGTCTAAATTTTTATCCTATAAAATTTTAATATGCTTTCCCTTCACTATCATAGGTCACACTAAATTATAAGATTTCAATAAAAAAAAATATTGATAACTTTCCCAAAACTTATTGATTTTAAAACTTTCCATGAAAACACACTTGTAGAGTATACCACATGTCCATTTTTATATATTTGACTATGAAATTTTGACTTAAATCACTCTAGTCTATTTCCTTTGCAATGTCATTTGTATCACTTAATTTGGACCTCTTTGGCTTCAGATATCACTATTTTACCATAAACAATTGTTTGAGACTAGTAAAAAAACCTAGCTTCCACATAGCTTCCACACACATGTAAATCCAAAAGTATAACAAACTAGAATATGAAATTTTGTCTTATGTGTTTTTTATTTCCTCTTTTCACCTTGAAAATCCCCCCCAAAAAAGTTACAACAAATATCGTCAAACGACATGTTTGAAGGAGTCCAAACCAAGGACTATCGTCTTTGAAACCAAATATTATGTACCAAATTAACCCAATGAACCTAAGTTAACACCAATTTTAGTAATTCCAGACCTAGAAAAAGAGAATGAGTGAATAATAAGCCACTTTAAGGAGCCAACCTTCAATTACAATATATCCAAATGCACAATATGAGATGGATATTCAAATATTGGATCTCCTTTATTTATAAATTGGATATAAAGGGGACATGATGTATCCTCACACTATGCCAACCTAAGTATAACTTATAATAATAATGATTGTGGGTTAGTACCCAATCACACTAAACAACAAAAAATATTGAAACATAGTGTATTGTAGGAAATATGTGTGTTTATGTAGAATTGCTTTTTTTTAAGACATTGAAGTTGTGCTTGATGCATTTTTTTTTGTTTTTATTCAAACAAAAATGCATTTTTTTTATTACAATGGTTCACAAATTGACTCCAAAAATCAACAAACCATTAATAACATAAGTTAGGGTTTCACAAACCATGAATAGTTCTCGTGGCCCAACTAGGAATTAGTCTTGAGCCATAAATAAGAATGACTATTGGGCCATAACCAAGAGTGGTTCTTGGGGCCATAGTTATATTTATTTAGCATTTGAGTGGGAGATAGGTGCCATGAGTAGGTTCTGTGTAGTGGAAATTGGTCTTCAGGCATAAAGATGGTAATTGGGGGGAACAAGGGGATTAAGCCCTAAATAAATATTCGCAAGCACAAATGCCATGAAAAACATCAACAACCCAAAAATTTTAATAGGATATATAGTGCAACGAGTCCTCACTAGTGGTATTTGGCTTATGAGTATGATATGTGCACCATTAAGTTGTTTTATGAACCATGGATTGGTCTCGGGGCCTTGACCATGGTCGTGGTAGAAAAAAATAGTGTTAGACCCTTCGTCATGGTCAAGGGAGGGAAACAACAACATTAGGCCCCAAACATAGCTTCTTAGGCTCAAATACCATGAACATTTCCTTAAACCACCACATGAGACTCATGTAGGGTATATTTGGCCTGCTAGAGGGATATGAGCACCATGATAAGTCTTGCACACCAAGAATGGTTCTCCATGTATAACCAATATCAAGGAAGGAAAACAAGGCTATCAGGCACTTAACAAAGCCTCTTAGAATCAAGCACCATGAAAAATGACATGTAATAACACCTATCTAGGAGGTCTTTTTCATTCATGTTGGAAATGGATGCCATAGAAGGTTTTTCACACCATGGATGGATCATGGGGCCTTAACCATTATCAAAGAATGAAAATAAGTGTCTTGGGATCTTATTGAAGCTTCTCAAGCTCAAGAGCCTTGAAAAAGTCCTTAAAACAACACATAATAACTTTGTAGGGTGTCTTTGGCCTTTGCGTTGGATACAGTTCCATGAGTAGGTTTGTCTAATGGAAATGGGTGTCAAGGTATAACATGAAAAGAGGGAAAACATTGGCCTTAATCCCTAGTTGAATCTTCTCAAGCTCAAGCGCCATGAACTACACCTATAAACCATGGCATACTCCCTCTCAAGGAAGACTTTGACATCTAAGTTGAATATGGACACCATTATGAGGTCTTGTGAGTCATGGATGGGTGTTGGAGCCTAGACTATACAAAGTGGGGGTGGGGGAGCGCCTACAACCCTAAAGATTTCTTCTCAAGCTTAAACACCATGTATGAGTCCTTGAACCACCATATATGACCTATGTAGGGTATTATTCTCCTCCAAGTGGGATATGGGTGCCATGACGTGGTTAGTTGTGAACCAAGAATAGGTCTCAAGGTATAACCAAGGCCATGGGAGGACTATAATGAACTTGTGCCCTAAATGAATCTTCTTGGGCTCAAGTGACATGAACAATACTTGCAATCCCGTGAATCTTATCAAGTGATAGAGCCATGAATGTGTCCTTAAACCACCACACTAGACCTCTATAGGGTATTTCTCACCTACTAGAGGGGTATGAGTGCCATGATTAAACCACAACATAGGCCCTAAATAGGAATGTGTCTCAATCCCACATTAGGAATGGTTATCAAGTCCTTAGTTAGGGTTCCTTAGCATCTAAGTGGGACACAAGAACCATGAGTATGTTTTGTGTAGTGGAAATGGGTCTCAAGGCCTAAACATGGTCAGGAGGGGAACAAGGGGCTTAATCCATAAATGAAACTTCTTAAGCTCAAGATCCATGGTTAGGGGAGGAAACATTTGGGACTTAGGCCCTAAACAAGCCTTCTTGAGCTTGATTTGGATGAACAACACATGTAAACCACAACATAGGCCCTCTTTGGGGGGTCCTTGGCATTATAGTTGGATATGGATGCCAATAAGAGATTTTTCACAGTAAGGATGGGTCATAGGGCTTTAACCATAGTCAAGGAAGGAAAACAAGTTCCCAGGATATTCTTGAATATTCTTGGGTTCAAGACTCTTGAAAGTGTCCAAACCAACATGTGATTCATTTGTGGAGTTATTTAAATACCTTTAAGTGGGATACAAGTACCATGAGTAGGTTGTGTGTGTTAAAAATGGGTCTTGAGGCCTAAACATGGTTAAGGGGGGAAATAGGGGATTTAAATCCTAATTAAACCTTTTGAAGCTCAAATTCCATGAACACCAACTATAAATTGTGGCATGGGGCCTCGCGAGGGGGCCTTTGGCATATGAGTTGGATATGGGTGCTATAAAGATGTTTTTTCACACTACAGATGAGTATTAGGCCCTTGACCATGGTGACAGTATGGAACTAAAAACCTAACATTCTTGACCATGATTGGGAGAGGCAAAAAACAACCTCAAGCCCTAAACATATCTTCTCAAGCTCAATCACCATGAACATCCTCAAACCACCACATGAGACCCCTTTAGGCTATCTTTGGCCTACTATAGAGATATGCACACCATGAATAGTTCTTGAGAACCAATAATGGTTCTCTACATCTAACCAATGTCAAGGGAGGAAAACAAGTCCCTTAGGCACAAAAAAAGGTTTCTTGGAGTCAAGCACAATGCAAAACAAGATTCAACCACACCTCTCTAGGGGAGTTTTTCCATTCGAGTTGGATATGAAAACAATTAAAATGTTTTGTACAACATGGATGGGTCATAGGGCATTAACCATCATCAAAGAATGAAAAAAAGTTCCTTACAATATTGTTGAAAAGTCTCAAGCTCAAGAGCCTTGAACAAGTCCTCGAACCAACATGTGGCAACTTTGTAAGTGATCTTTGGTCTTTGAGTGGGATATAGGCACCATGAGTAGGTTTTGTGCATTGGAAACGGGTGTCAAAGAATAAACATGGTGAGGGGGGAAACAATGGCCTTAAGATGTAATTGAAATTTCTTGATCTCAATCACAATGAACAACAACTACAAACCATGACACAAGCCCTCTCTAGGGAGTTTTTGGCCTTTGAAATGAACATGGGTGCCATTTTGAGTTATTGGGTATCATGGATGGGTCTCGATTCCTTAACCATAGTTGAGGGATGGAAACAAGAGCCTCTGACCCTAATCCTTACTTCTTAGGCTTAAGCACCATGGATGAGTCCTCAAACCACCACATATGACCTTTATAGGGTATCAATCACTTCCAAGTGGGATATGGACACCATGACTAGGTTAGTTGTGAACCAAGAATGGGTCTTGAGGTTTGACCAAGGTCGAGGGAGTAGAATAAGGGCCTTGCACCATAAATGAATCTTCTCGTTCTCAATCACCATGAAAAACACCTAAAACCCATCAAGTGTTCCCTCTGTTGGGGATATTTTGACTGTGATTTTTTTACCATGAGACATTATGATGTTTTCAACTAAATTGATGGGTCTTAACAATGGTCAAGGAAGGATAACAATGGCCTTACGAATTTAAAAAATCTTCTTGAACTCAAGCATTATGAAAGATGCATTAAAACACAAGATATGAATATGGGAGGAATATGGCCGCCATTAATTGGTTTTGGGAAGCAAGGATGGATCTATGGGTCTAAACCATGGTTAGAAAGGAAAACAGGAAAATGAACCTTCTAGGCCTCAAGTGTTGTAAAGAAGGACTCCAACCACAACACATGCCCTATCTATGGGGTCTTTCACCTTTGAGTGGTATTACATGCACAATTAAAAGAAGGTTTAAGTGCTAAATATTTTCTTTTGGAACATCACAAGGTGAGGAAGTTGTTATCACTATAATAATTTCTTGGAATCCAAGTCGTGATATTTGGCGGAACGCTAAATCAATATAGAGGAGTGTTAGATTAGCGGGTGGGTTCATATCTGGTAGACAAGGTTAAAATCAGCGGAGACGTAGAAGTGATGGGACCCGGTGGGCCATAGATCTTGAGCAACCCAGATAGACAGTCATGAGACATATCGGGCGAGGAAATAACATAGAGGCTATGCACTAGAGAGCAGGCCGGGGAAAATACCGCAATTTCAACCCATAGACACATGTCACCTCCATAAGCATATCGGGGAGAAAAGCGGGTGAGCGCGAAACCGGTCAACCACGCCCCGATGTCACGTGTTCTAATATAATTAAATATGTCAAATCTAAAGATTGCATGTGGAGAGGGGAAAGTGACGACTAGTCAAATCATCTCACGCCACTTGCTCAAGTACTTTTCATCCGTGCAAATGCCAGGTGAGCACTGCCAGATAACCAACTCAAAGGCTCATCATTCGAAATAGATTGGCCAAATGTGATAAACCGATGTACCTGCAATTACTCTTGTCAGTAGTTCATGATTGGTACTCAATGGCGATTGTCATTCAAAACATGGGTTACATTACTCTGTTTTGGGCAATTAATGTTTTATTTCACAACGGGGTAATCACAGGTCGAATCATTCAACTAAGGAAGATAATTTCATGCTTTTTGCAAAATCAGGGAAAATGGATACGACAGACCAAGTGGCCTCCATTGAACCAAGATTTTCAACTAATATGACAAATTCATCATTGAAGAAGAGAGAGAATTTGGTTGCTCGAATCTTAGAAACGAAATTTTATATAAAGCCTTCAGGAGAGCCAGGAGTGGATGAATAGGTCAGATTAAATCCCATCATGAAGGATTTAATCATCAATGGATATGCAGACAAACACCATACACGAGCTGTCAAGAGGAAACAGAGCAAACACCAGAAGACAAAGGTAAAATATGAGGTGGTCGAAAGCGTTGGGGAAAACCAACCTGCATGGCTTGATACGTTAAAAGAAGAAATTGCCAAGATGAAATAGATTGCAAGGTAAATTTAGTGTGTGTCGGAGAATTTTGTAATAATATTGACAAATGGCCTTCAAGGAAAAAACCTCAAATATGTCAGTTTTGTTTATAACGTCCCCTAGAAAATAGGAGTTCAGTTGTTGTACGTTACTTTGTTGTAACCGACAACTATTTTTGGAACTTTGGGGAAGATGATTCGCTCTGAATCCCGGATGTAATCTACCTATATATACCATTACAAAGATAAATAAATGGTTGGATGGGCCGAAGAGGGGCATGCCCTCGTAGCAGGAAGACTTTGTAAATCCATGGAGCTAAAGTGAATATACAATGCAGAAGCGTTTTGAACTGTTTATGAAAAGATTCTAATAGTTGTGATATGAGTTTTGTTTTCTCTCATAGTGTGTATTTCTTATGTCTTTGAAATCCCATTTACATTTTCCTCTTTTAAATTGGAGAGTTAAGAGTCTGGAATTCGTCTTATGACGCTCTCGACTTAGCAATTTACATGATGTAATCCTCTTCTTAACTAATTCATAATTCATTCCAATATGCTCTGATGTAGTTATTTGTTTCCCTTTTCCTCTTTCACCATGCACATTTCAGTTTTAAAAAATCATACTCATTGCCTCATTTATCCTTTCTCCTCTAGATAGTTCTAATGGCTTGCCAGTGCTTTATTCATTTTCAACTCCATAGCCCCAAATGTCACCCCCTTTCCTTCACCAACAACTATATAAAACCCCCAAACAAACCAAATTTAGCCACTGATTATCAAAGAAATACTTAGTGACACGAGAGAGCCCTCTTTGAGTGGAGCAGGCTAGTGCCCAGATCTAAAGTAGGTTGAAACAATTACCTCTGTCGTTTGTCTATTCAGCCGGACAAAATTTACAGAGTGCTAATGAAAGTTTTACATGGTTATTATTTAATGTAAAAATAAGGCGGTATCTAGTTGTTTTACAAAATGTTTTTTTCACGGGAATCTGACGATAGAAATTTACACGAGTCACTATTTTTTTGTTGTTCAAAATCTATTTCTGAATGCAGAAATGGATTTAGAATGTTGAAAAACCCTTGGGCACTCGAAATATACATAAATAATCTCTCAAATCTACAAATCTAACAATTTCTCACCGAATTTCGGACAAATGTCCTCAGAAAAAATCGTCATTTTGTAGAACATTTAGCCTACGGCTAAAAATAACATGTGTACTTTATTAATGCAATTGCATTCCTATGAATTCAAAAAAATGCGGGATTATCTCTTTTCATCTATGTGTTCAATGAGTTAGTTGCATTGGTTTTAGCTACACAAATTTCAATAAATTTGAGAAGAAGAAGTGATTGTTATATACACCTACACAAATTTCAATAAACTTCATCATCAAGTACTAAAATGAGGTCTTAACACAAACATATGGATTATATTGTAAAGGAAATGTAACGTACCACTACTAGAAGAACATGATTTTTTACATTTTTTTCATAAATAAAAGTTATATATTCTAGATGCTAATTCAATTTCAGACGTTTCATATTTTCACTCATATTTTAAGAAGTTGTACATGTACTTCAAAGTATTCCTCATGGTCAAGAGATTGTTGTTTTTATAGATTTTCATTGCAACTAAAATGTCATGAAAGTGAAGCATTAGCTTATTTTCACATCATATTCTAATAAGTTGTACATGTACTTCAAAATATTCCTCATGGTCATTGTTTTTCTAGATTTTCATTTCAACTAAAGTGTCATGAGAGTGAAGCATTAGCTTGCACCAACTAAAGTCACAAGCTTCAAAGTTAACTCACTCACTTGAACTCTTTGTCCAAGACATGTTACCAATAGGAATGTCATAGGTCATAGGTTCAATGGAACGATTAAGTCCATTGAGTTACCAACCATTATTGTGCCTAGCATGTGAGCCACCATCCATCCAGGTATTCTGGGAAGAGGAGGAGCTCCATTTGAATATCCGAGGGAAGAGGGGGGATCCATCAAGCTAGCATCTGAGTTGCCATCTATTAGAATATTCTAGGGAAGACTATGACTTTCCATCTTATATTTCAATCTTATATTTCAAGAAAAAAAAGGGATCCTACAAAAATGTTAAATTTTGTTTCAACCACCAAACTATGGTTAAGATTAAAAAATTGAATAATCTCCTCAAAATGAACAATATATCTACACATATTTATGCAAAAATAAATAAGAATTATACATACAACCTTTAAAACAACAATTAAATTTTTTTTTTTTTTTATTAATCTTTTCAAAATAAATAATTACTAATTTTCAAAAATAAACCCATAAAAACATAAAAATAAATAAAAGTTACAACCAACTCTTTCACTATAAATTTTTCACCAACTACTTAAATAGCCATTCCTCTAAAATATAATGATTTTTTTTTTTATAAATTTTTCATATTTATTTTTTAATTGATATTTGACTTTTACAGGTTAAAAAATAATTAAACAACATAATCATGACTTACATGTTACCAACAATTACCACATACTTTTTGACATGCCTAAAAGTAATTAAACAACACAGTTTTTTTTTCCAAGAAAAAATTATCTCAAATTTATATAGAGTATAAATTCGTTTACAAAGCCAGCATCAAGCTGTGTTCATAACAGTACTACTCCAAAATCCATGCTCAGAAGCAAAACAAAAACGAAAACACCCCTTACAAGTGAAACCATACAAGGTAGAAAAAACCCATTCGAGACTAGATAAAGAAGCTAAAACCAATAGCCCTCAAAAATGGACCTCAAAGCATGGTCCAAACCAAATGAGGCACAGGAAAATGCAACGGAAAAAGACACCGAACAGCAATAGTAGAAGAAGAAACGAAAACCGGCCGCAGATAGACCCCTCGCGCCCTCCTGGCGCTCCACGCGGCCGCCCCCACTGCAGTCCTGAACCGCCGCCGATCAACACCCACCGTGCAAAACCCACAGGAGCTGCAACCAGACCGCAAAGATACACCCTGCAGGCCTCGATGCCGACTGAAAAAATCTGTAGCGGCCTCCCGCACACCCGCACTGGTCTCGCCCGCCCGCTCTGGAATGGGAAAAGCCGGCATCCGTGTTCACCATGAAGAAATCACAGGGATGCGGCTAGCAAGACCTAGCCGCAGAGCCCCCAAAACTCGAAACCCTAAAACGACTCTCAGCCCGCTCCTCGCCGTGGTCGGGTAAATGATAAAAATTCCTTCCTTCTTTAAAACAACACAGTTTGACTTATATGTTACCAACAATTACCACATACCTTTTTACATGTCTAAAAATAGTTAAACAACATAGTTATAATTTACAATCTGAATAGGCACAAAAAAATCTCATATACTAATTTAGTGTCTAACTTAAAAGATCTTAAAAATAAATTATTATTCTTATTATTATAAAAACCACCAAAAACCCTAAACCTCAACATCCCAGCAAAAAAAAACCTAAAAACCAGCGGGTACCGACCCCATGACTGATAAGAAACCCAATGGCCCGCTGGTACCGACCCCATTACCTCATTGCAATAGTCCAAAAAGAGGCTCTAAGTGCATCCAAAAGCTACAGATATGAAATGCGTCCAATGCACTCAATCCAAAGGTGCAAATCGCTTTTGGAAAACCCTGTCAGAAAATATCAATCACCTTTTTTACTGGAATCAATGTACCCTCCATGAATTCCCACTCGTTTGATGTCTGTTGTGGCCTATGGTAGGCCACGATTCCTTTTCATGTAAATATCTTGTATCTCTGTAACCGTATCAAATCGAAGCCCAGCGAACCCTTCAAGGAGATTTCCAGAAAAAAAAAGGGAATAGGACGTAAGAGTGATTCTGATTCGTTTTCCAAACCTCTTTTACTGCAATTTCTTTGATTTGAGGGTGGTAATTAAGCAGATCTCACCTTCAGCGAGATAGAAATTATTTTTATCTTTGGTGAATCTGTATCCAAACCCCATTGTTGTCAGACTCTTGAATTTTGGGGTCAGATGTAGAATCGTAATAAATACAAATCTTTGCACAGTACTGATGTGATACGCGGAGGGTGAATTTTTTATTTTCAAATCTGATCTTATAGATTTTTCTGGGGATTTATATTCTTCTGCGGTTGGGATGATACTAAACGTGAATGGTTTTTAACGGGCAGAGTCACACTTTTTCTAATGAAATTTGAATAAGATAATGAATAATACAAGTACCACTCAACGATAATGAACTGTTCGTAACCACTATTTCTTTCGAGATTATAATTATGATCTCTGTGACTCCTGTAGGATGAGCGTGACCGGGTCCATAGATATTTTGAGGGGTAACTGTGGCAGATATTATGATCCCAATTACCAATTTCCACCAGAAAATCAGGATATTTTGGAGAGACAGCCTGCGATTAAGGCGATAATGTAGAGGCAGGGAATTCCAAATCTGTACGTCAATGCAGATATTAGGTGCATTGATTCTTTTGCTTTAAACTGTTATAACAGAGAAGATATTTCGAGGGGTGGTGGTAGATATTTTGGAGGCTTCCAGAGCATATTTTCAAATACCGATGGTTTCGGGCTTTCCTTGGCTGACCGTGCTGCTGGCAGAGATATTTTATGGTCTTTAACGCTTTTTTTCTGCCATTGGAAGGATCCCTGTTTCTATATATATATGATACAGTGTGTGTTTGAGTTTTGTGGGCCTTCGATTGGAGCTATGCCAGTGCACTTTTTAACTTGTCTGCTGCTGCGTTTATATGCCATCTGGAATCCTCCTTCAATTTGGTGTTTTGCAGGCTGAGAAGTTATAACCCATCAAGTCTAAGGGAGGAAGAACAATACAGAGAACAATCTGATTGCCTTTGTATTTTTGAAAAGCTGATTAATTTCTGCAGTGATGTCTACTGTTTCTTTAAGTAGTTCTCAGACATTTAGGCCGTGTGATTCTTCTGAATGTGATGAAGAAGGGTCTTGTAGTGATGGAGGTGATATTGCAGGATATGAATATCTGAGCAACAAATGTTCTATTGATTTCGATCTGAGCAACAAATGTTCTATTGATTTCGATCTTGAAAGTGAGGCCGCCATGTCCGAGAATGATGAATGTGTGGGTGCTGAAATTTCTCCATCCTTCAGATTCATGGCAGGCGCAGCAGATCGCCGAGCTCAACAAGGTATTCATCGCCGAACTCAACAAGGGATTCATCGCCGAGCTCAACAAGGGATTCATCGCCGAGCTCAACAATATGCCAACATGGTAATATATTGTAGAGCATAGTGATCTGTGACAATCTCCATTAATGCCATTGTAGTCTGTTTTATTGATTTATTTATTTTATTTTTTTTTTTCCAAATGTGTGTTCACAGTTTTTGGCAGATCCTACAACATCAGAAAGTTCATGGACTGATGAAAAACATAGCTTGTATCTGAATTCGATAGAGGAGGCCTTTGTTAAGAGGCTCCATGAGCGGGGCCATTATTCATATTCCTGCAAAAGATGGGAGGCTGAGAGGATGATTCCCTGTGTGTCTGGCAAGGGCTTATATGAGGTTGGTATATCTGCATATAAAAGACCCATTATTTTAGATTTTTCTGAATCATTGAGGGTATCTGTTATTGTTATTTGTTTAGAGTTTTGCTTTCATTGTAAAAGAGATTGGATCGTATGAAGGGCCAATGACAAAAGGTCCATTGTTTATAGGATGTTGAATCTGGGTTTTCATATGATTACCAGGCCTTTCTATTTCCCGAGGAGAATGGGACTGAGACTCAAAGGCGTTGTAACCATGAAGATGTTCAAAATCGTACAAAACAGTCGAGAATGGAGGATATATACATCAAACAATTAGGCCTGCAAGAAGAAGATATTAATGGTAATCTCTCCCCAAATTTGATCGACGGGTGTCACATTTTTGTCATGTTTTCATGATGTGTGCTTAGATTGTCATTAGTAATTTATTCATGGTTATCTGTGTTTAAATTTTTTATATTTCCATTCTGCCTGGATCATGAATTTCCATTAAACTTATATTACATCCATGCAGAGAAGGCAAATAACTGCCAATCTGAGAAGCAACCAGTTGGAGAAGGCTCCACAGAAAGAGGAGATGAGTCAAACAAATCTAGTCCAAAGATTCAAATGCAATGTTTTAAAGATACTTCTAAGCATGATCATGGAGGCCGAGACACAGAAACCTCAGAACGTTATATGCAGGAGGATCAGGTCAAGGCATTTCTTACACAAATATATTTGTAGACTGCATGAATTAATAAATGTAACAAGCTCATGTATTCCCCAATATCTGTTTTCAGGTTGTTCCATCCATGGAAAATACTTCTGAGGGCTCTTCATAGGCAGCATGCTTATCTTCTTTTCTATGGTCACCCAAAAAGGAAACTGAAATTGGCAGGATGAAAATGGTAGAAAACTATTAAAAGACACAGAATGTAATGCTGTGGGCTGAGCTATTCATAGACAGCAGGATCATCTTCTTTTCTATGGTCACCCAAAAAGGGCATCATGGAAATGGTAGAAAACTATACTAAACGCTGAATGTAATGCTGCAGGCTGAATAGTTTTGGCTATTGTATATTATATGAGGTCTCTTGGGCATCATTTTTGTTTTTCTTAGTAACCCTCTGATCAAATCTTTGAAGTTCTTGAATGTCAATAGAAGTAAAATCATGATATGATTTTTAGGGCCATAATTATATAATATTTAACCAATTTATGGTTAAAGTACAAAATAAGTAAAGTTAGAAAAGTATTATTTTTAATTTTTTATTTAAAAAAAATATTTATATAAATTTGGAAAAATGGTGAAGTGGGTATATCATTTGGTTTGGTACATGAGGTCTCTTTGGCATCATTTTTGTTTTTCTCGAGGTCTCTAACCCTTTGATCAAATCGTTGAACTTCTTAATGTCAATAGAAGTAAAATCATGATATAATTTTTTAGATCATAATTATATAATATTATTTTTTAGGTCATAATTATATAATTTTTATGGTTAAAATACAAAATAAGTAAAGTTAGAAAAATATTGTTTTTAATTTTTTATCTAAAAAAATATTTATATCAATTTGGAAAGATGGCAAAGTGGATATATCATTTGGTTTGGTTTGCATGATATTTGCATGATATTTGGTTTAATTAAAATATGATTTATATCTTTAGGTTTGTAATATTTTCTTGATTCCAAAATAGTAAAGTTTTATAGTTTTTTTAAGATTTTAGGATGTTAAGATTAGTGATGAAATTTGAAGTGTTATTTTTAATTTCAAGTTAAAGGGTATATATATTGAAAAAAGGGTATATATATTCATTCAACCTTTTCATGATGAAAAGTTGAAAAAGTAGTTGTACAGGCAAGAATAAACTAGGCACATATTTAAAAAAAATTGAAATAAAATATTGCTCTTCTAAGTATTTAAAATGTTGAAATTTAATGAATAATTAAATAAATAAATTGAAATTTCAATAAAAAGTAATAATAAATATATTTATTAATTTCAAATATAACCATTTGATGGGTTATATATACATTAATAGTAATAAAAATTCATGATTGTTAGGTTTTCTCTCAAAGAATTTCAAAGTGTTACAAAGGACATTATAAAACTTTAGATATAATCACAAAATCAAACATTTTTGTGAACGCTCATATAAGAGATGATGTAATCTATATGTATCCATATGCATCTTATATTTATATTTTGAGCATGCCCAAATTTTAACCATGGGAGTCATGTTCATTTTATATCTCATTAGAAAAGAATAAATTGTAGTGGATTTTGAGGCCTTTTTTGAAGGGTGATAATTCTATCAAAATACTAGAGAAGGAAAGAGGAGACCCTACTTGCATTATAGGCCTCTAGGAACACAACAATCTAGCATGATTGCATCCATTGCTTATTATTTAGGTTAAGATGTTTATGATTTTAAGCCTTTCAAGATCCATAGAAACATGAAAACA
>JASDQU010510026.1:11857-21907 GCA_032191745.1 Picea mariana | reverse complement strand
GGGTGTGGGTATGGAGGAGATGATGAAGCAGAATTTGAGACAGGGGATGTCTGAAGACTAATGACAAAGGGGGTTTTGAAAAATGTCAACCTCAGGATACTTATGGTTGTGGACATAGGCAATTTTTTCAACAATGGCCTTGCCTTTGGATGACAAGGGCTATCTCTATTAAATGGTTGTCTTCCTTAATTTCTTCTGTGAATCAGGATTGGCTATGCCATCATTAATATCAAGGTTGACTATTAGGAGTTCTAGTAGGCTCAGGATTTGATTTCTTGGATCCTTTCATGGGAGCAAAAATTCCTTAATAGGTATGCATTCAATGGGGTCACAGAGTGAAATATGGTAGTCACGTTTGTGCCTGATCTTTGTTCACCATCAAAGATCATATATGATCATTGTTTTTATCCCAAGGAAAGATACTTTGTTACTCCATTCCTCGAGAGTGACACAATAAGATGTTGATCCTAAAGTATGCACTTGACTACTAAATTGAAGAGCTAGGCCACCTCAAGTTTTTGAATGGTTTGATTTTGAGAAATTAGGTTTTTTGGTCAGATGATGGGTGGGTTTTCAAGGATAGAGAATTTGTTGGATTGGACAAACAAGATCACTGCAGGTTCCCCTTAGCTAGTGGGATGCATTTTGATGAACATGTAAGGATATAAATAAATAAACAAAGGAAATASAATAAGCAATACAATGAGTTACCCGCTGTGTGAGATTTTAGACTTAAAATAATATTTCAAGACCTAAAACACATATCCAGATACAAATAATTCAACAGGTTGCAATATAACTAATCTCTTTACTAAAGCAATGGCTAATTAATAGGTTGCATGATAATAAAAATATTGATTAAAATAATAGCTGAAAGGAACAGGAAATGCACATTGCATAGATTCCAAATTTTCATCCAAGATAAGATTAAGAACACATAGAAATTTGAGAAAGTGAACACAAATTGTCATCAAGATTTATATTTACTAGGTAGGGAGATTTACAATCATAAGTTTTAGGTCCAACCAAATTATGATGCTTGAATATTTCACTAAAAAGTGAACCCTTCTTCATTAAAAAATCTATCTATTTATCCCAGTTTCAGAGGGTTTTGACCATCTTGAAAACAAAAGTTCAACTTTGCATAAAAAATTGAAAATATCTCTTTGACTTGAGTATATTCAATTGGGAATATAGTCATGACTTACTTTAAACTTAACCTTAACAAAAAATGTGGTTCATATCAAATTAAAATGACCACATATTATACTTGACAGTAATGTCTTGAACTTAAAACAACTGGACTTCTAAAAGTGCAAACTATAACTATTGTTTATACTAGAAAAGTGCATATATAGACCATCCCCAAAGTAGACACACTCAGAATTTGAATGAGGATGACCACCATACAATACATTGTGGATCCATGATATGAAATGATAAACCAAGGCCAAGAAAGAATACATGGTGGATCCATGTCATCAATAAGACCATAGCCATGAGACAATACAATGTGGATCTATGTCATGAACATGATCATATCCACCAAAAAATATAATGTGGATCTACGACACAACATATATATGTCAGGAAGAAAACGAGCATTGAGGAGAGTTCCCCAAAAGTCTTCAAAGTAATCATATACAAGTGATATACTCCATCACAACTTGGGAGGGGATGCTGTAAAGTAATGAAATGGCCCCAACCCAAGGCCTTCATCCCAAACCCAGATGGTATGAATCTACTGCATGTGAATAAATGAGATGATATCAAGCATGATAGAAACCATTTGATTATCGATCATTGATGTATACCACTAACAGACACGAGGGGACCCACCAATGATGAATATGGACCCCAAGGTACCTAGTACAATCTAGTGAGTGTGAATAGATGAACTAGTGTTGAACGCTCATAGAAGCAATCGATCGAGACTCAAATGATGTAAACCTGTTGTCAATTAGGAGGAGGCCTGCTACTGAGGACTGCAAGCTCCAAGGTACTAACTTGTTTCTAGATCCATTTGCTAGATAATGGGATGAAGTTGATAGGAGGATATCTATTGAAGGAGGGTCTTGATCTATCCCCCATCAATCGACATGAAAAATACACTGAGAGATGATGTGAAGAGAGATCATCACAAAGTACAACTAGCATAGGGATAAATGACTTAAAAAGTCAACAAAACAACATATGGACGACTTTGGATTAAAATTCCCTTGAACACATATAATGAAACAATGGTGAATTGGAAATAGGACACAAGAGCTGGATTAATATACTGCAACAATGCAGGAGGAATCAAAGCACTCTCCATAATGATTGGAAGAGTAACTAGTTGGAGGAGTATCTATGACTCAGATTACTAGGATGACTCCATGGAAGGATAAAACTCAATTGGATGATGAGGAATAAAACATGTGCCATGTTCAAGGGAGACTTGACTGATGCTACCATTTCAAGAATAAACCAATGGATAAAAGCCCCCCACTCTTTTTGTGACCATACCGGGGAATAATGCTTCTCTAGTTATGGGATAAATCTCACAGGGATAAACTAGTGAGATCCTTGGGATATTTATCCCATAACTTGTGACCATACTGGTGAATAATTCTTCTCTAGTTGAGTCTCTTTTCCAATAATTTCCTCTTCTTATTATGGTTTGATTTTGATTTTCATCCATTTGTCATTCCATAGAATAGATCCAGTATATCTAAGAGATTTGACACGGATCTAGAAGATCTGGAACAAATCCATCTTTCTTTAAAACAAAAAATATTCAGGTCCTTGCTTGTTTGATTATAGGATTCCTATGATAACCCTCTCCCATTGCCAAGCCTTTGTCCCACGAGGATCTATAAAAACTACAAATTTGTAATGAAAAACCCAGAACTTTGAGGTTAGGTCTGTTCTATGAGAAATATGGTTATGCAATGATTTGTTCTGATATAATATTTTCTCTGTTGGAGTGTTTTTGGCCACATAAGTTCTTTCAACTATTATTTGAATGCATTTGTGTGGTTTAATTTCCACTTATTGGATAGGTTCTATTGTCGTCTAATAATTTTTGTTAAGTTGGGCAGAGAACCTAGATGACCTGAAGAGATCTAGTAGTACTTGTCATTATTTGCATACACTATCCATTTGCAATTATTGTTTTTTCACTAGATCTACCATCCTATGTGAGTTTTGGGTTAGATATAAGTAGAGACATTGGATTGGGTTGATCCGGCCTCATTTCCAATTTCCTACAACCCTTTTCTTTCTACTTGTTACTGGTTTTCCTTTTGCATTTGTTTTCTTTCTTAGATCAGGAACATTTGTTGCATTATAATTGGAAAATAACCAAAAAAGAAAAATATATTGTTGCATGCTTGATTTCCTTTGAAACACTAGTGAATATAATGCATTAGGATCATTGTTTGGTTTCAAATATGAATTTCTTGTTAGCCTCTTGGTGTGTGTGAAGTCGTGTTTCTAAAGTTTGCAAAGAAAAAGGAAAAAAGTCTCTCTCCCTCCCATAGCTAGAGTTCATCGAAGTGAATGGATTTGCATTATCATTATTGCATTTCTTGGTTGGGTCAAGAGTCAAAACATCACTAAAGTTTCATCCACTACACTTGGACTTAAGAAACTACCATAAAAAAAACTACGTAATCTAAAATTCATTAGGCATATCTCTTTTTATAGTGAACCAACATTAGATAGACTTAGATCGTTGGATTAGGATTGGAGAGTAAACTCTCCAAGGCCACAAAATGAAATTTATGAGTCATTAAAGAGTGTTAAATCATTTCTTGCAATAATTGTGTCATTAGCCTCCTCTAACACATGATTTAAGCACAAGGTCGCATCGGGGCAAGTAGGGAGATTACCCCTCTCTGCTTGTTTTGGTGTTTGTGAAAACACTTCGATTGGTACATATACGTGGGTTACATTGGTTAACACCTTCAAAGCTTAAGTATTTTTTACCCTTCCCTTATGTGTGATTTTACCTACAATTATTTTCCCATCCATTGATTGTTAGATGGTATCCTTAGTGAATTTTCCTAGGGATCTACATAGGTGACTACAGGTGGGATGTGCCTGAATTACCCGAGGCATGAATTCGTTCATGGTATTAGTTCCCCTAGAGAGTGATCACCTTAATAAAGGGTGCTTGGAGTGAGCATGGATGTTTCACCTAGATCATTGTAACTACTCCTCATACCTTCTCTAGACAATCGTGTGGGTACTTCAACTCCCCCATAAGGTTGGTTTTTGGAAGGCCCTTGAGCCCATTGGTTTGATTGATGTTAGCCTAGTTTTGATTAGGGATTTTATCTTTGAGTCTGAGTATAGGTCGGCTTTAGGTTGAATTTTTATTTTATTTTAACATAGTATATTCACCGTGGTTGAACTAACGCACCAGTCTCATTGACTACGAGGACTTGAACCCATTACAGAGGAACAACTACCTATCAAGTGGCATGATATAGTTGATGAAGGCTTTGAAGGGATTGAACTTTGGTTTGATGAGACTGTTTTATTT
Organism: Picea mariana; assembly: GCA_032191745.1. Classification (NCBI taxonomy): domain Eukaryota; kingdom Viridiplantae; phylum Streptophyta; class Pinopsida; order Pinales; family Pinaceae; genus Picea; species Picea mariana. The sequence continues at coordinate 17,376 of JASDQU010510026.1, read as the reverse complement.
GAGGTAGAAGTGGTAGATGAACATCCTCCATAAAAATTTTATCCTCCTTTGACTAAGCTGGACACACCTCTACTTGTCCAAGTGAGGGAAAGTTTTAGTGCATCTTTTTCTTTGTTTATCCATCCTCTTATCATGTTAGGAATGATTGGTATGTCTAATGTAGCTAATACTATAATCCCATATTCAAGTGGGAGAGGGGGAAATCCCATAGGGAGCACCCTAGTGATGTCTTCTTTAACACCCCTTAGCTCCATTGGACCTAAACCATCCATACCATTTTCTACAAGTCTCTCAATATAGGGGAAGTCGGTTGTGTCATCCTTTCCATCTGTTAGTATACCTAGCATCACTATGCTCATCCCATCCACATCGATGCCCACTTCGAGATTATTTTCTAGTGGGAGGATGAGCTTTGGTTTTAGCATGGGAAGTGGAGCTCCTTCCACCTTTGCCAATCCTTTTCATAACTTGACATCATTAGGTGTGGGTGTACCTTTTGGGTGGAATATGTATAGTGGTTTTGGGGATGTCCCTATTCAGGTCGAGGGAAGTTGTACTTTAGGAGGTTTTAAATTTCTAAGGGTAAGAACGTCTTTCCCTGGGGGAACATCCCTTGGGGGAAATTTTTCACCACGGGGAGGTTTTCTCTTTGTTAACACATCTACTCCCAGGAGTTTCTTCCTTGGGACTAGCTTTGGGAACATTTTTCATGGAGGGTCCACTTTACTCCCTAGAAGCAACCCCCTTGGGGGAATATTTGTTTCTGGGAGTATTCATGCTCCTGGGAGTACCACCATTCTTGGAGGCACTCACTCTCCAACAAATCCTCAACCCTATAACAATACAAATATAGGGGGACTGCAAGGTCCAGTTGGGACAAAAGAGACTTCACTTATCTCCTAGTATTCATTTGCACCATTTCCTTTCCTTGTAATGTTATATTTACCATATTTTTCACGGTTAAAAAATGACCCTATTTGCCATGACCCATCATGGCTGAAAAATTCCTTCCAAGTTTCCATCAGATATTCTGAAGTTTGATGAAAAGAAAAGAAAGGAACCCTCCAAACACATCATGACATACCAATTATGGTGTTCATCCAACTTGTTGATGGATGATAGTTCGAGGATGCATATTTTAAAAATATCCCTAACCAGAGCTACCGCCAAATGGTATATTGAATTAAAATGTGGTTCTTTTAAAAGCTTCAATCACTTGGAAATGGAGTTCTTAATGCATTACCAATTTTCCATTCGGTATAATATAGGAAATGAGCTCTTGACTTCACTGCATCAAGATAATTCCACTCATATTTCAAATCATATACATGAGTGGTGGCAAAGACGTAGGATTATCAAGACATTCTACACAAATTCCTTATGGAGTGGTTCACAAAGTCCCTCCTACCACCCATTTCCTAAGATGTAGCTATGGCTGGGGAAACCACCAAGGAGCAAGCCATTTTGCGTTCCTATCATTTAGACTTGATTTATTCAGAGTCAGGTATACTTTATGACATCATCCAAAATTATCCTAGGCCATCGACATATCCAGGGAATCCAAACCCAAGACCCCATGTTGATGGTGTGGTTGGTTTTGTTTCCCATGCCTCTGTGAACCAATTAGTTGACCAAATGGGTCACATGTCAATTTCATCACACATGTCAGCTTCTGGTACTAGTTCTCAAACTGATGTGGTACCTACTCAAACCTTGAAGGTGAATTCAGAGTAGTCCACGCAACCAAATAATACTCAAAAAAATGGAGGGAAGAATAAAAGAAAAAAAATAAAATTCTAACACTGAGAAAGGGATTGCCTCCACCAAAAACATCCAGGAGGGATGCACTTAGGAAAAAAGGAAGATTCATTTTCCCTGTAAAATTTTTGGGGATGACCACCCTACTCACCAGTGTCCTTGGAATAATGAGGTCCATATGTTTTTGGCACAACAATGGACCCCCCCTAGAAGCCTATTTGTTTAACCCATCCTTGCCCCTTTCAACCTCAAAAAATCGTTGCCACAAATTCTACCCCTCCGCAAGGGGGCATAGTAGGTACCCCTCACCACAGGGGATATTTCTTGACTTACACCATGTTTTGTTCTTATTGGAAAGCCTTTGGATATCCTAAGCTCAACATGTCTGCAACACTTATGAAAGCATTCAACGGACACATGTTCGAACCTCATGAAATAATCACTTCCTTACCCACAGAGTTAGGTGGTAAGGCTGCCTCTGTTGATGTGAAGATTTTCAACGCACCTCTTGAGTACAATTTGTTACTCGGGTGTACCTGTTTCTACAAGATCACTGCATTTTTATCGTTGGTGTTTAGGGTCCTACGCTTCCCTCACAAAGGGGAAATTGTTATGGTTAATCAACTTGCGTTATGTACCCCATAAATTGGATCCAATGTGGGTTCAAATGTACCCTTTGTCGGTGATACCATGTAGTGTTTTGTCAAAATTGGTGTGGGATTTTTCAAGGATCCTTTGCTAATTGGAATTTTCTCCCTTCCCCCACCATCTCCCATTGCCAATGTAGCTCCTATAAACATGATTTACTCATATACTAGTGGATCCCTTGGGTCTATTGATCATTGGGTGGTACCTCATTCTGAGGATGTTGAATCATATGGATCATCCATGCCTCTCACCATGGTTGATATTGTCAATCTAACAATCCCATCAAAATCCATTGATACTGGTCAACAACTCCATTCTCATATGGAGTGTGATATACCTACTCCATTTGAATGGGTTCGTGGCTCTTCACGTTCACATTTTTTCCTAGATACTGAGTTTTCTTGAGAAGAGGCAATCCTGGAAATCATGGTTTCCATAAAAAATCCCAGGGAGGATGAGAATCATCAATAATCCATCCTCTCTAATTTGGAATTGATGAGAGTTAGAATGATGAGTTGTGACCCGAGACTGGGGGCATTGGTTGGGACATCCAATAGACCTCCCAATATTGAATCTCTTCCACCTTGGTTATCCTTTTTAGAACTTGCCACTGAATTATCTACTTCCCCTTCCATCGAACATTCAAGTTTCGAACTTCATTCATGTCTTTATGGAGATCATCAAGGAGCTTAGATAGCTTGCATGACTACTCACAATGAGTATATTCGTATGCAAAATCTCATTCCTATGTGGCACAGACCCGACATGGTAAGCCATATGATGACGACATTGGCTCATGCATTCATCAATTATGAAAATTATCCTTAGCATGAGCCTCGAAATGGACTCTACTTTGTGTAAACCATCTGAATGTGTAGTGCCTTATACATAGGTGTGTGATGTGAGTGATATTTTTTTTCATATTATATCAAAAAAACCAAAAATATTTTCTTTTTTTTGAGATTTCACTTTGCATTTTGACCCCTAAAATCTAGTTTACATGTCTTGACAAGATTACATGGAATTTTTTACAAAGATGATGGCATCCACTGAACTTGAGGTATTTGTTCCTAAACTGGAATATAGGGATAGGTTTTTCCTTGCATTTTCCTTCGTGCATTATTAACCATCCATACTACCAACATTATGCCTTAGGTTCGAACCCGACTGATTGTGACACTAGCCACTCCTTTTGCACATTGTGACTAGTTAGGTAGTGCCTACCCTTCATGGGAACCCTAGTTAGCACCTGGATTTCCATTTTTTTTTACGCTGCATTTTCCCATAGGCCCGAGAGCCCTCCTTTAGCTCGACCGTGACTTGTAGATTGAGCCTCATTTTCCTCTCTTCATATATATTATGGCCATATCCCATGGGGGTTCCCGAATATTTTTATTGTTTCTTAATGCCCACCTATGCACTTTATTCTTTCCTCATGCCTCCCACCATTGTAATGTTGTTTTCCCACAAACCTCTTATTACTATTCCATTAGCCTTGACCATCCACCTCTTGCATTATTTGGCCTCTGTTTTGCATCCATCCACCTAGGCAGAGAATGGTTTCTAAGAGTGGACCTCACTTTTATGAACCATTTGCATCCATTTTTATTAGTTTGGTTCCATTCATGTGGAACATAATAGCATGATGTTAAGCCACTCGTTCTCTCCTGAAGAGTACACTTTTATCTCTTTTTTCAGACTCGTAAAAGAACACGAAAAACACACATCATGAGTATCCTTTTAACTCTATTTCGGGCTTGTTAAAATTGAACGAAAAATATAGAATGAGCATAATTGCATCATTCTTTCATGCCCGTTAATCCATGAAAGAGAATGAGCATACTTGCATCATTATTTCATGCCTGAAGGAGACAAAAAATACAAAAAAATGAAAAAAGAATGGGGGTTTTTCACCATTGGTCTATTCTCAAAATGGTAGCGTCAGTTGTGTCACCCTTGAACATGGAACTTGTTTGATTCCTCATCATATAGTTGTGTTTTATCTTGCTTAAGAGCTATCCCAATAATATGAGTAAGAGATACTCCTTCGGATGGTTACTCTTCCAATCATCATGACAATTTCTTTAATTCATCCTATGTTGTTGCACTATATTCATCCAACTCTTCTATCTCACTGCCAAGTCACCATTTTTTCATGCTATATGTTCAAGGGAAGTTTAATCTTGAGTCGACCATTTTTTGTTTTGTTGACTTTGCAAGTTGTCCATCTCTGTGTCATTTGTACTTTGTGGTACTCTCTCTTCATATAATATCTTGGTGTATGTTTCGTATCGATTGATGGGGGATACATCAAGGATCTCCTTGAATGGATCTCTTCCTATCGAATTCAACACATTATCTATGAGAGGGATCTAGAAACAAACTAGTACTTTGGAGCTTGCAGTCCTGAGTGGCAGGAATCCTTGTGATCAAAAGTGGGTTTATATCATTGACTCTTGATCGATTGATTCTATGAGTGTTTGACACCAACTCATCCATTCACACTTGCTAGATTGTACTAGGTACCTTGGTTTCCATCTTCCTCATCAATGTGTCCCCTTGTGTTTGTTAGTGGTATACATCAATGATCGATAATCAAACAGTTTCTACCATTCTTGGCATCAACTCATCTATTCGCATGTCGTAGATTCATACCATTAGGGTGTGGGAAAAATACCTTGGTTTGGGGTCATATCCTTCTTTTAAAACATCCCCTCCCAAGTTGTGATGGAGTATTTCACTTGAATATGAGTACTTTGAAGTGTTTGGGGGCAATTTCCTCTGTGCATGTTGTATTCCTGATATCTATATGTTGTGTCATAGATCCACATTTTATTGGCTGGTGGTTATGATTGAGTTCATGACATAGATTCACATTGTATTTTTTTGTGGCTATGGTCCTATTGATGACATGGATCCATTGTGTATTCTTTCATGTCCATGGTATATCATTTCATATGAAAAAACATATAGATATCAGGAAGACAACGAGAACTGAGGGAAGTTCCCCCAAAGTATTCAAAGTACTCATATACAAGTGGTATACTCCATCGCAACTTGGGAGGGGATGCTGTAAAAGAAGGATATGTCCCCAACCCAAGGTCTTCATCCTA
>JASDQU010510026.1:0-10663 GCA_032191745.1 Picea mariana | reverse complement strand
TACCCATATATATTTTGAAAAACCTCCTATTGTCTCCCATATTCCTCTTGGAGGTAAAATATTCCATTTAGAGGGGATTTGTGGTGCTTTGAGGTCATGCTCATGGACCATATCCTTAAATTATTTATTTAGGACTTGAGGTCCTTATCATGGTCTTGACGGGCTCAACTTCACCTGACACTAGGAAGGGGTACTCCCTAGTATACGGTCCCAATTAGACTATACACAGTTTGGATTATGGGTCCCATCTAGAATTTGGCTCAGTTACCATTTATTGTTGTCTTTTGGTTTTCATACTAGTTACGGTCCAGTGTACCGATGAAGTAGGTGGATGCAATGGAGAGATGTATATGAAGAATATGTATGTAAAGAAAACCAATCTATTGCTAATATATGCTAACCTATACTAGATAGGAGAATGATAGAGTAACCAGTGAGTTATAATACAACCAAAACTTTACACAAATTTTAATACAGTTAGTTGTAACAAAAGAGGAAGATCAAAGACAATCACATACATATGTGTTTAATCAGATTAGTCTAGATCAATACAAAATATACTTCAATAACTCACAAATAACAAGGTTTTGAAGTATTCAAATAAATGTCAATAATTGCATAATGACAAGGATTGTATAAGAATTAGTATACAACAAACACAACATTCTTACAGTCCATAGAAACAATAAATATCGTCACTTGAAGTAGTTCAAAGCTTTGATCAATTTCTACGCATAATTACTTATATAACATGTTGTCCTTGAGGGATTCTCAATATTCATTAGAATTGTATAAGTTCTCRAAAGATTTCTTGGGTCTATACAATGCTTGAAAAGMCMAAAAAAAACRTCGTTCTCCAAGGAGTCTTTATTATATTTTATACAAAAAAACTAGTAACACCTAGTTGTATTTTCACCTTCTTCTTGAAGAGGTAGTTAAAAAACTGTTCACCTTATTTTTCCTCAGGACAAGTGGCAGAAAAGATGAAATTTGGAGTAGTTAGTAAAAGCACCAAAGAAAAACAGTTGTTTGTCCCTTTCCTATGAACTGTTGCTTAAGATATAAGTTGTGCAAACCTCCAACTCATTATATAGTGACTCAATTTTCCAGTAGGATAGTTGTTCCAATGTTTCTTCGATCATGGTGATGATTTCATCAAGGGCACTCATATCCTTTTCTAGTCTTTTCATGTAATGTTGTATCATAGTGTGAATCTTCACTAGCTATAGTAGATGTTAGTCAATGATATTGGTAGAGACTGTAACACCCCAGGTTTTGAACCCCCATTTTAAATAATGTATTGTTACAATGCTGAGAGGCCTGAGTGCCCAAACAATTATTAAAGGGCCAATATGCCCCACAAATGTAATGTTTTGATCATTATTAATGATAAACACTTCGTTGGATGCTATATGAACAAGGAATACAGTTATAGGGGGCTATGATTACACAAGAGAGGGAGTTTGCGGGACTAAGTGCTTATTCCTATTTTTTAATTACCCTATTTTTCTAAGGGAGCGAATCGGTTACGTGAGCTTCTTGGGGAAGGCCAGGAGGTTCTTACTTCCCCATGAGGCTAATTAAACCCGCCTCTGGTCTGATGGGGGGGTTCGACTGATGCATTTTTCGCTGATTTCTTGTTCACTCACTCATTTTTGCCTCACGCACTCCCAGGCATGCACTACCATTCATCCCCCTGACCCATTCATCGATCCATCCTCATCTACATCTTGGCTTGGAAAAGGAAACAAATATGCTGAAGAATTAGCCATGAGATAGTTGGCTGTAGCGGTCACTGATATGATCCATTTGTGACCTGGGGCCTACATGTCTGAAATGCATTGGCCTGTGCCCTGTTTTTCTCATAGCTGCGAGTCTTAAGGGTCCCAACATTGAGATTCTTGATAAAATATGTTGGAGGCCCTGAAAATAAAGGAGAAGGATTTCCTGAGGGACTGTGTGGCAGAAAAGGGTTGAGGTCCGGTCTCTTGGGGTGGTACAGGCTGGGTAGAAGAGAGTTGGGTACTTGAATTGTTGTGGGTGTCGAGAAACCTGTGAGAGCCTGAGAGTTGACTAGTTTGGGAACCCAATTACACTCTAGAACCATCCTTGTGGATTCATAGCCCTAGCTCGGGGGTGACATTGTTGTTGAGATTTGGAGCAATGTTGTCTATGGTTGGGTGGAACGTCCTTGCTCTAAAACTAGTTAGTGTCATCTTTCATAAAGATAAGTGCTCTCTGTCGTGATATTATTATTTGTGTATGAAGTATTCCGCTATGTAATTTAATTATCATTTAGATGTATATGAATGCATTTCCGCTATGTATATTTGATTATCATTTAATATAATCTTTAGATTATGCATGCTTTCTCGATATTGTTGTGCATGTCGTTAAATCTATTATCTTCTGCATCCTTAATATATAAAGAAGGTATCAACATGGAAAGAAGTCCGAGGGTGGGCTTGCATGTAGCGTCCCTCGGCCTATGGGTGGTTGGGGATGTTACAGATTGGTACCAGAGCTTCTGGTTGAAGCACTGGACCAATATGGGTTGGGTCTGTTGGTCAGATTCTCGTGGTCGAGATCGAACTCTGACTGTGAAATTGAAAATCTCAAGAGGAATGGAGTTGTAGAAGCTACGCAGGAGACATAACATCATAGATCCTTTGTAAGGGTTCAAAGGATCGTGACCATGCTTTTGAATTTAGGAATGATCACCACTATAGTATCACGAGAGATTCATGATCGTTGGATTGGAGGACAGGCGAACAAGGTTAATCCAATGAAAATAAAGCAAGGGATAAGGTCACGACCGTCGGATCCCCTTGGAGAGAGAGATCAATGGCCAGTAGGCAGTGCGGGGAATCGAGTTGTACGAGAGATAATTTACCAAGGCGGTCCTGCAATCCAAACCATAGTTTTTCCAAGGGGTTACGTGTCAGCATCATAAGCATTGCGGGGTGAAAAGCGGGTTACTCCAAACCACCGATGCGCACCCTTACAAGTTGAAGAGGCATGCAGTGATGTGACATGTTAGCGCTCGAGTGACGAACCTCCGAAGAGCCAAAGTAGCCTGGGAACCCTCGATATGTAGGTGGACACATGTCCACTGATCTTGTGCTCCGGGAAAAAGTGAGCGAGGAAGGGGTTGAAGTTTGGGACTTCTGAAACCTGAAGACCCCAAAGGATCTCAGTCGTTGATCTGCCGAGAGCCACGCATCGCCAGATCCAGGACATCAGATAAAAGCCAGTAGGGCCATACAGCTTTTGAATTTTGATATTTCTAGAGTCCGGAGTCCCGAAGGAATTGTAGTCGTTGATCTGCGGGAGACACGCATCAGAAGATCGTGAGCTTTGGACAAAAACACTTTTTTTTTTTAAGGAAAAAGGTCGAAGTTTGAGATATCCGAAGTCCGGAGCCCCGAAGTAAAACATAGCCGTCAGATTGAGGAGGACACGTGGAGCAAATACATGAACTTTGGGTGAAGACCTGAAGTGAATCTTGGTCATCCAATCTAGGAGGACACATGGCAACAAATTAGCTAGTTTGGGAAGTCAGAGTTCGGGAGATTGGAAGTGTGCTAGTTTGAAAACTCCCGAAGCCCCGAAGCCCGAAGATCCGAAGTGGTGGGGCATGATGATGTCACTTGGAGGTGATATGGACCCTGGAATCCCCAAAGTGACATGGCTTATGGATGCCACTTGGGATGATGTGGAAACATGGGATGTGTGCCACATGTCAGTAATATTTGAGATTTTGGAATATTGAAAAGATGATTAGAACATGACACGTGTCACCCACCTGATTGGGCCACATGTCCACTTCGACCATTTCTCCACGTGGTGACAAATCGTACAGTCTGGAGAGTCACCACTCTGGAGGGGAAAAGATGTGACAGGTTGCATTGGTTCAAAAACTCCTGAAGGCCTAAAGGCTAGAGTATATATCGGCCGTCGATTCTAGAAGATACACATCAAAGGATTGTCTACTTCGGGTGGAAGCACTCCAGGATAAAATGCAGGAGGGAAGTTTTAAACTTCCAAAGCCCGAAGAGCTGAAGTGATTCACAGTCATTGATCTATGGGAGGACACATGTCGGTAGATCATGAACTCTGGGTAAAAGAGTTTCGGGATGAGACAAGCGAGGGAAGTTGAGACTTATTAAGTGCAAAGTCCTGAAGTGGATCTTGATCGTTGATCGTGAAAGAGGACAAGGACCATTGATCTGGTCCTGGATGAAAGTCCCGAAGTCCTAAATCTCTGGGCAAGCTCTTTTTCAACTAAGCGCAGGGTCATGGCCTTGGTCATATGAAATTTGAGAGCTGAGGAAAAGAGGGCTAAGGGAATAATTGGTTGTCCTCAAGATAAAAAAGTGTCGAGGAAGGATTTAGCCGTGGTTTCTAGTCTTGGTCACTTGGGAGGTGGTTTGAAGGAAGCGTCTGCGCAGGGTGAAACTTTGTGTCAGCCAAGGATAACATGACACTTTTATTTTCGGAGAATGGGGATATGATCTCCAATGATTCTCCATAAACAGAAAAAAAATAAAGAGACTTGCAACATTGTTTGGAAATTTTGTCTATCATACGCATAATTCTAAAACAAAGGTCGCTTGCACATTTTGCAGAATTAAGAGGCTTAAGCACCTCAGCTCAGGATGTGTATTGAGGAAAAGGAATAATGCGAGGGAGCCTCCAGTCATGAAAAGGATCCTGAAGGCCAGAATACTAGAGTTGGTAATGCAGATACATAGTCCAATGGACGAAAGGGAAAAGAATAACAAGAAACGTTAATCGAAGCGGTAAGAAGTCAGATAAATGCTCGAGTATTGCAAAGCTTGAATCAGTAGCAGAGGAAAACAAAGAAGGGATCAAACTCAATACAAGAGGAAGAAGGAAAGTGTCATGAAAGGATAAATGATTGTGGAAGAGATGGTTATTCCAGAAGTGATAAAAGAGCTCATGGACACCACTCACCTCATTACTCAAAAATAATTTTTTATGCAACAGATGATCCCATAAACAGTCCAAAGGTGTCTCCTATCAGACACCAGAGAAGGAAACAAGAGGTAGATTGTTTTCAAGGAGAACCGAGGAAGCTCAAGCCACCTTCCTTTGAGGGTTAAAGAGAAAGGGAAGATGATGTCGAAGTGTGGTTTCTTGGTCTCAGGAGATATTTCTAGTTGCATAACTATTCATCCAACCTGGAAGCCAGGATTGCCACCTACCATTTACATGGAAAAGATGTAATATGGTGGGACCAACTCAAGCAAGTGGAGCATGTTGATGAAATTAGGATCACTTGGAAGCAGTTCAAGAAGTACTTCCAGAAGGAGTACCTCTCAGAGCATTTCTATGAAAAGAAAATGTAGGAGTTCTTTGAACTCAGGTTGGGAAGCATGACTATGAAAGAATATGAGAGTAAGTTCTTGGGATTGTTAAAGTATGTTAGGTTCATTGGTGATGCGAAAGTCAAAATACATATATTTCTAAGTGGATTTCCAACCTTTTATAAGGAAAATATCAAGTATTATGAACCCAAGACTTTGACTGAGGTCATCAGGAAGGATAAATACCTATATGAGCAAGGCCAGGGAAGAGAATCCCTGCATCAATCTTGGAAGGACATCAAGAATCAGAAGTCTGATCATAGGAGGAAAGGATTCAAACCTCCCTTCAATAGGAATGAGCCTCATTGAAATCAATAAGATCAGTATGCTAAGGGAGATTTCAAGAAGGAAGATTCCTTGGGAAAAGGGGAAGACCACCAATCCAATGTTGGGGATGCAAGGAAGATCACCTATACAAGGATTTCCCACATAGAAAGGACAGAGTGAAGATGGTGCACAACATCCAATAGGCTACAACAGCCAGAGATATGGGAAGAATCTATGTATCTTTAAATGATCGACAAGCATAGTACTAGTCCAATATGATCGAGGTGGAAGGTAAGATCATAAATCAACATGTTTCTATTTTGATTGATTCATGAGCAATTCATTGTTACATTGATCCTAAGATAGTGGATAGATTACATTTGGATAAAAGTAAACTTGGAAAAGCAATTTTGGTTCAGTTAGCCACCAGAACCAAAAGAAGAATCCATGATATGGTCAGAGGTTGTTCAATAAGTCTTAATGGTGTGAATACTAGTATTGATCTAAATATCATACCATTGGGGTCTTATGATGTTCTGAATGGGATGGATTGGTTGGACAAGAATCATGATGTCCTAGATTGTCATAACAAGACATTTACATGTCTTGATGGAGATGGAAAATAGAGCACTGTGAAAGGAGTTCCAAGACCCATCTCTATAAGGGAGATTTTAGCCTTACAACTGAAAAGATGTTTTAGAAAAGGATGTCAACTGCATGCTACTCATGTGGAGAAGACAATTAATACAAAGGGGCCAAGCCTTGAAGATTTATCGGTGCTACAAGAATTTGAAGATGTATTCCAAGAAATACCTGGATTGTCACCAATAAGGGAAATAGATTTCTCAATTGATTTAGTGCCAGGAGCTTCCCTAGTGTCAAAAATACCTTATAGAATGAGCACACCAGAGTTAAAAGAATTACAAATGAAGTTGGAGGAATTTTTGAAGAAAGGGTACATACTTCCAAGTGTTTCACCTTGGGGAGCACCAGTACTTTTTATCAAAAAGAAGGATGGAACCTTGAGGTTGTGTATTGACTTCCGACAGCTGAACAGGTACACCATAAAGAACAAGTATCCTCTACCCCAAATTGATGGCCTCTTTGACCAAATAAGAGGAGAAAGGATATTTTCAAAGATTGACCTGAGGGTAGGATACCATCAGGTAAGAATCAAGAAAGAAGACATTCATAAGACAAACTTTAGGATCAGGTATGAGCATTATGAATTTGTAGTGGTGCCATTTGGATTGACCAATGCACCAGATGTCTTCATATGCTTAATGAATGGCATATTCAGAAATTATTTGGACAAGTTTGTCATAGTATTCCTGGATGACATACTTATATATTCTAAGTCTAAAGAGGAGCATGAACATAACTTAAGATTGGTATTGCAAGTACTGAGAGAACATTAGTTGTATTCCAAGTTAAGTAAGTGTTATTTCTATCAAAAGAAGATCCATTACTTGGGACACATTATTTTGGAGCAGGGCATAGCAGTAGATCCAGAGAAGATCGAAGCCATTAGAGGGTGGCGAACACCCAAAAATGTGTCATATATCAAATCTTTTATGGGATTAGATGGCTACTATAGAAGGTTCATAGTAGGGTTCTCTAAGATTTCTCATCCCATCACTTCTTTGCAAAAGAAGGGAACTAAATTTGAATGGACACTCAAGTGTGAAAATAATTTTAACCCGTTGAAGGAATTACTTACTAGTGTGCCTGTGTTAAATATTGTTGACCCAAATTAAAGTTTTGTGGTATGTACAGATGCTTGTAAGGAAGGACTTGGGGGATTCCTCACGCAAAATGGACATGTCATTGTATATGAGTCCAAAAATCTTAAGGAACATGATAGGAACTATGCCACACACGACTTGGAACTTGTTTCCGTTGTTCACGCCTTGAGGATGTGGATGAATTATCTCATGGGGAAGAAATTCGAATTAAGGACATACCACATTGGTCTGAAGTATATTTTTGAATAACCGACCTTGAATGCCAGGAAAACAAGATGGCTGGAATTTTTAAGTGAATATGATTTCGACATCAAGCATATCAAGGGAAAGGAGAATAAATTTGTTGATGCACTTAGTAGGAGAGTGCATCTCATGCATGATACTGCTGTCGGTATGCATCAGTCAAACTTGAAGAGAAAAATTTTAGATGGTCTTGTTACATATCAACATTACCTACAGGTAAAGGAAAACTTACAGCAAGGAAATGTACAACAAAAAATAAAGGAGTATGAGATAAAAGAAGATGGATTACTCATGCATAAGACTAGAATCTATGTTCCTAGTTTCAGAGAATTGAGGAATTTGGTATTGAAGGAAATGCATGATGTTCCTTATGCTAGACATCCAGGTTACCAGAAAAAAATTATAGCAGTAAGAAGCCAGTTATTTTTGCCAGGAATGAATAAGGATGTTACTGATTACATTGCTCGATGTATGGAATGTCAGAAGGTGAAGGCTGAGCATAGGCACCCAACGAGTTTGCTGCAGCCATTGCCAATTCCAGAGAAGAAATGGGAAGTGATCACCGTGGATTTCATCACAGGGTTACCCAGAATGAATAAGCAACAAGATTCAATCATGGTGGTGGTTGAAAAATTAACAAAGGCTACTCATTTTGTGCCTGTGAAGACAACACATACAACAACTAATATTGCATAAATTTTCATGAAGGAAATGCTAGGTTGCAGGGGATACCTAGGACAATTGTCTCAGACAAAGATACAAAGTTTACCTCCAACTTTTGGAGGGGATTATTTAAAGGATTTGGCACAAATCTAAACTTTAGCACAAAATATCATCCCCAGACAAATGGGAAAACAAAAAGAGTCAATCGAATAATTGAAGACATGCTGAAAATGTATGTGATGGATAAGCCATCTAAGTGGGAATATTACTTACACTTGGTTGAGTTTGCATATAAAAATGGGTATCAAGATTCATTGAGAATGAGCCCATTTGAAGCCATGTATGGTAGGAAATGAAATACTCCATTAAGTTGGGACAACCCAACAGATAGAGTGGTACTTGGGCCAGAGTTTCTCAAGGACATGGAAGACCAGGTGGTCAAGATTAAGAAAAATTTAAAGGCAGCTCAGGATAGACAGAAAGTTTATGCAGACAAGAACAAGACAACTAGAGAATTTAAAGTAGGGGAGAATGTACTTTTGAAAATGAAGCCCAAGAAAATCTCTTTGAAATTGGGTAGTTGTAAAAAGCTGGCAACCAGATTCTATGGTCCATTTGAAATATTGGATAGAATAGGGTCAGTTTCATACATGCTTGCATTGCCTGCTTCTATGAATGTGCATAATGTAGTTCATGTATCTTTACTAAATAAATATGTAAATGATCCTAACCATGTTGTTGATTGGCATCCGATTCAGGTAGAGATGGAGGGAGGCTTTCAGGTTCAACCAGTGCAGGTATTGGACATAAAAGTCAAAATACTCTAGAATCGAGTTATAGAACTAGTAAAAGTTTAGTGGACCTGCTACGGTCCTGAAGATGCTACCCGAGAGCATGAAGATGCCATGCGGGAAGAGTACCCACGGATTTTTGAATAAATTTGAGATTTTGATCTCTATTTTGTATATGCACTGAGGATAGTGCCAAAATAAGGGGGAGGGGATGTAACACCCCAGGTTTTGAACCCCCATTTTAAATAATGTATTGTTACAATGATGAGATACATGAGTGCCAAAAAAATTATTAAAGTGCCAGTATGACCCAAAAATGTAATGTTTTGATCATTATTAATGATAAAAACATCGTTGGATACTAGATGGATAAGGACTAGAGTTATAGGGGGCTATGATTCCACAAGAGAGGGAGATTGAGGGACTAAGTGCTTATTCCTATTTTTTAATTACTCTTTTTTTCTAAGGGAGGGGATTGATTACGTGAGCTTCTTGGGGACGGCTAGGAGATTCTTGTTTCCCCACGAGGCTACTTAAACCCACCTCTGGTCTGATGGGGGGGTTTGACTAATGACTTGTTTGCTGATTTCCCATTCACTCACTCATTTTTACCTCACACACTCCCATGCACACACTCCCAAGAACGCACTCCCATTCACTTCCCTGACCCATTCATTGACCCATCCTCACCTATATCTTGGCTTGGCAAAGGAAATAGAGCTACTGAAGAATTATCCACGAGATAGTTGGCTGTAGTGGTTGCTGGTGTGTTCTAGCCGTGACCTAGGGCCTGCATGTCTGAAATGCATTGGCTCGTGCCCTGTGTTTCTCACAACTTCGAGTTCTGATAGTCCCATCATTGAGATTATGGACCAACTATTGTGGAGGCCTTGAAAATAAAGGAGAAGGACTGCCTGAGGGACTACATGGTAGAGAAGGGCAGAGGTCCGGTCTCTTGGGGTGGTACAGGCTGGGTAGAAGAGAGTTGGGTACTTGGATTGTTGTGGGTGTCAGGAAACCTATGATATCTTGAGCTGATTGGTTTGGGAACCCAATTGCACTCTGGAAATGTCCTTGTGGATTCATAGCCCTAGCTCGGAGGTGACACTGTTGTTGAGATTTGGAGCAGTGGTGTCTACGGTTGGGTGGACTTCCTTGGTCTGCAGCTAGTCGGTGTCATTTTTAATAAAGATAAGTGCTCTTTGTCGTGATATTATTATCTATATATGAATGTATTCCACTATGTAATTTAATTATCATTTACATGTATATGAATGTATTTGCGCTATGTATATTTGATTATCATTTAATATAATCTTTAGATTATGCATGATTGTTGGATATTTCTGTGCATGTCGTTAAATCTGTTATCTTATGCATCCTTAATATATAAAGAAGGTATCATCATGGAAAGAAGTCCAAGGGTGGGCTTGCAGGTAGCATCCCTTGGTCTGTTGGTGGTTGGGGATGTTACAGAGACAAAAGTTGATTCTTTGATTCTATGTCTCCTTTGACTCGTGCTATCTTGTACTGCATTCACCAATTCTTCTGAGACCAAATTTTT
>JASDQU010510025.1:49272-65572 GCA_032191745.1 Picea mariana | reverse complement strand
GTTTTCATCATTTGAAGAGACAACACTATGGTTAAGGTTGAAAAGGGCTTCCACTATTTTGAGAGCACAACTTTCACTATTTTTTAGAATAGGTTTGATATTTAATATTTTTGTAGTAAGACAAGAATTCAATTTGTTTGGAATATTGTTTAAGGATAGTCTATTTATAATGGAAGAGCAAACAAATCTTATATATTAAAGGGAGAATGGTAGAAGTTTTTTTTATTCACTTATTCTTTTGATAGTTCAATTTGTTTTGACCATGGTTTAAAGACAATCGATTTATAATGGAAGAGCAAACAAATCTTATAGATATTAAGGGGAGAATGGTAGAAGATTTTTTTATTGACTTATCCTTTTGATATTTCAAGCTATGTAACCAAATTTTTCAAGGGCTAATCATAGCAACAATTAGATCAAAAGTAAAGGGTAAGACTTGGATAATAAATGAAATTCTTCAAAATGCTATGGAACAACAAAATTCATAGCATATTCAACCACAAACATGATAGTGATATGCGTTTATGTGAATTTTAGTTGCACCAATTTCATGGGATGGAGGACATTTAAAATCCAATATAGAGAAAAATAAAGGTTAAAAAACAAAAGTTGACAAAGAAATGATAAGTTTGCTAAGACAGGAATGGGAGAACCATCTAAAATTAGTTCTTCACATGGATTATCTCATGTAAGTAATGTAATCCAAAATCCAACTATTGATTGACTAAATATCTAATATTTTGATCTGTAAAGTGTTGTGGATATTGTAATGTGTTATGGATATTCCAGTGGAACATATTAAAAGATGTTTTTATATAGTTTTATTTCCCTAGGTCTCAAAATTTGTTAGCACTAGCTTATTCTTGAAATTTCTGAAAATAATTGAAATAAAAAAAGAAAGAATAAGAAAATTAACACAACATCCACAAAAATGACCAAAAAATGTATCCTAGGAATCTCAATAAAGGAGAAAACCCAACTAGAAGGTGAGGCCTATAGTCTGTGCTATTTTCTTTAGTTATGAAAATAAAGTACAAAGAAAGGGGCACTCACTATGGAGTTTCCTTTGAAATTGTTACCTCCTATGTTATGCTCTTAAAATAACATTGCTAAATGCTCTAGTCAACTATGGAACAAGTCCAATGCTAAATAAAGGAACCTTCTCTCTTCCTGGTGGCCCGATATTCAACATAGCCCGAGGGTTATGGTTTTTTCATCCTCAACCCTTAATTATTGACAAGTATTTGTACCTTCTAGAGTCTTCTTGAAATTCCAGATGTGTCTAGCCCAACATGTGTGATTAATTGGGGATGACATTGCATCCACTCGTATCATGGTGGTCAACTCGTGGAAGCAATAACTTCCATATACAAGCTCCAATTGAGGTGATTTTTACACAATTGGAAAGGCATTGGTGTGTATAACAAGGGGTTACATTTATGCTTGCAAAGTTTTGACCCAAAAAAATGTCATTTGATGCCTCGAAATGGATTGGGAAGGTTTTGAACTCAAAATATCCAAACTAGGATCTTCAACTAAAATAGGCCCTGCAATCCAATTCCTCCAATTTTTCCACCTATAAAGTACCAAGATAGATGAAAAATTATACAATGATCCAATCTCGATCTTAACTCCCCATTTTGTGAAAAAATGGGGAGTATTTTACTGAATGAGATGAGGAAATGTTTCCTCTACCTTAACCCTGGACTACCATATTTCCTTGCTTGTTATTTGTCCTTTCAAACAAGTTTTTCAAAGGTCATGTTTCCCCTATATAGTAGTTCTATACATATTATACAAAATGATATCTTCTACCAACTCTAATTGACATTTTCGTGCTAAGTCCTTTATGGTAGGTATGAATTGCTCCTCAGTTTCCTAATTAAACATGGAAGGTTCATATATTTTGAGATTCTTCACATTCACTACTGAGTAAATGCACATATATAGGGGTAGACCACGTCTATAGAAAATATCACCCACCTTCTCCAATACTGTAGAGCCTTGATATTCTCACCAAGACCCTGTAGTCTTTCCTTGCCCAACTGTAACCAAACTTTGTCTCCCACTTTCAATGATTTTTTATTTTTGTCATGATCATGTCGGACCTTGTACCTTTTTTGTGACTCCTTAAGTGTCTCCTTTACATGCAAATGGATTTCCCTTATCTTTACAATGAAATTATTTTCCTTCAACATTTATGCTTTGATGTCTTCCCTTTTTTCTCCTTTCTATCCATAGACAACATCCAAGGGAGAAGGTGGAAAATACCAAAAGAAAGTTAAAAAAGGGGACTTATCGGTACAAGTATGAACTTATTTGTTATAAGAGTGTTGAATGTAGATCATATTTTCATCCCAAGTATTATGATGTTTTTTTGTAACACCCCAAAAGTTATACCAAATTCCTATTAACTACTTTTGGCTTCCCATTAATTTGTGGAAGGGATATTGTAGATCTCTTCAACTTAGTTTCCATCGCCTCCCAAAGTGTAGTCCAAAAGGCAATGACAAATTCGGTATCCCTATCTCAGATGATTCTCCTTGGTATCCCTAACTATGATGATGCTCCTAATGTTTTATTACAATTTAAGGTGTAAAGGGGATGAGATTGAGCTAGTGCTTACCTATTATGTGACTTTTCTTTTAAGTTACATTAATCCTAATTTCTTCCTTAACCCTATTTATGGMTTATAGTTACCTTTTTTWGTGAGAGGTWGATGRAGATTTAATTGAGAGGCCAATATAAMAAATAACAAAGTYAATATTTKTTTTTATTGATGTTTGTATGAGAGGAAATAACCTTTTATCAAAGTATTGTTTTGCTACATTTTTTCTTTGTGAGATCTTAGGAAAGGTGAAGTTATTCAACTATCAAAACGTGATTGAGTACGTTGAAGGATATTCACATCTCTATCTAAGTGGGTACGATGGGGTTTGGTTGTACCAAATCCTACAAGAGGTATTAAACCCACTATCTTGGTTGGTTTTAAAAGAACTCCATTGTTAGAGGTGCTATGATACTAGAGTTGGAGTGGCTAGAGTTCATGCACATTAGAGCCCTATATAGGGAGGTGTTGTGTGTTCCATAGATCTTTTCACCACACAACAACCTTTAGTCAATTGGACACTACATAGTCACTACCTTGATTCTTGTGTAGAGTCTTTCTTGAGTTATGCCCTTGCATGGAGGGAATCTCCTATTTTATTGGTGACCCTAGTGGTTGGGAGGAAATTGATCCTTAGGGAGAAATTCTCTAATGCCCATTGTTGGACTTTGAAGACTTATTTGAACTAGTTGGATGGACATCCTCAAAGAATTCTAGATATATAGAGAAGTTATATATGTTTCTTTGTTATTCTCTATTGATTATTGTTTCATCTTTGTAAAATAATTGTAAGGAAATATTAGCCTTGTTATTGTCTATATGTTGGGTTGTTACAATAGTTCTCTTTGACTCTCATTATTACTCACAACTTATTAAAACAAGTAGAATTCTCTTTGTTATTAACTACTTATTTAGACAAATAGAAATCTAAATAATTTTCTTTCATTTTAGGCCAAAATCTATTAAAAAATAAGTGGAAATTATTCCCCATAAAATGAAAGTTTTACATAAAAGTATAAAATGAGAAAAGTAAAATTGGAAGTAATGAATGCAAGAAAAATAGTAATACACTTATATGGATTTAGCAAGATGATTTTAAAAAGTGTGAGAATAGTTCTTTATTCTTCCATATTGATATTTATATGTTAGTGATAAATGCTCTATGACAAATTGTCATATTATATTAAGTTTATGGTGGATTATGATAAAAGTAATTGTACTAATAAATTTCTTAGAAAAAAGTGCGTGAAAGAAATTGCATCTTTCTCATGTGATGTAGCCAAAATCATATACATTGCATACATTATAAAATCTTCTTGGGAAAAAGTGTATAGAAGAAGTTGCATCTCCCTCATGTGATGTAGCCAAAACCATATACATTGCATACACTATAAAATCTTCTTGTGAAAAAGTGTATGGAAGAAATTGTATCTCCCTCATGTTATGTAGCCAAAACCATATACATTACATACACTATAAAATCTTGTTGTGACTAATACCAATGATCACTTTCTTAGACTCTCACCTATGTTTATAAAAAAAAATTGAAATATTTTATAGAAACTTTCTGCTTACTATATATATAATTTTTTCATTATTTTTTATCATATCATATATATTTTTATACTCTTAAAATTATATAATAAATAAGAATAAAATATAATCTTTACTCCTAAATTTTTTTTTAGGAATAAAATATAATCTCCATAATATAAGGCAAGACCATTTAAAAAATTTAGAAACCTTAAGCCTCAAACTATCAAATAGATTGAAACAAGTTTTAGTAATAAGATATTCTTAATTTATATGACTGCATGATAATTATAATGATGGGTTAACGTGCAGTGCACTTTATAAAGTCCATTTATTCTTATTTAGCATTCGAGAATATTTTTAGATAATTTTTAGAATATTTTTAGAAAAAGTGGGATGACCGTATGATTGTGTAGCTGTTAACCATTTACGTTCTAAAAGATCAAAGACCTCCACAAATTTTCTTTACCTCGTTTAAATCAGTTCATGCTTCCTGAAAGCTGTTTTTGCGTGACATTTTTGCTAACCTAAATCACATTTAATCATGGGAATCACGTTACTTTGCGACCTAAATCACATTTAATCATGGGAATCACGTTACTTTGCGAATTTCAGCAAATTAATCTAATCCTTAAACCTAATGGCATCATATCCTAGGAAGTCCGGTTCTGGTTCAGACGTACTAGACAATCTAATCTCCTATAAATCCCTCATCATCTCTTTCATTACAATCGAGTTATTTGGATTATTGCTGAGATCAGATCTGATCATCAGAATTACAATAGTCTGAGACCAACCAATTGATTTGCAAGACTCTGCAAATCAATATATTCTTCCCATGGCGCTGCAATCAGCTAGTTTTAAAAAGGGTGAGCAAATCCGCCATTTCACTCATCAACAGCACGCCCTAACCCTTGAACCCCTGCCATATCTATTCACCTGCCATGGATGCAAGGAACATGGAGCCGGGGCTAGATACAGATGCAATGAATGCGATATCGACATCCATGAATTCTGTGCCAAAGCTCCTCCTTCCATCTCCCATCCAGATCATACCCGACACCCGCTCATCTTCTACAGCAAACCCGGAACAGGATTCGTCAGATCTAAGTGCGATGTCTGCGGCCAGTCCTTCAAGGGATTCGCCTACTGCTGCAATGTCTGTAACTTCAACATCCATTCTTGCTGTGCTGAGCTCCCACAAGAGCTGAACTTCTATGGCCATCCTCAGCACGCTCTGAAGCTTCTCTCTGGCTCTCCCAGCGCAAAGGGGTCGTCCTACACGTGCGGAGTGTGTGACAGAAAGGGATCGTCTTGGGTCTACTACTGTGCTAAATGCAGTTATTATCTCGACACAGTCTGCGCCAAAACGGCCATCAACGGCCTCCATGCTCAGGGCATCGTTGTGCCTGCAAAACCGAGCAAGTTCAAGACGGCAGCGCGCTTTGCCACGCAAGTCGGTCTGTTGTTTGTGGACGGTCTCGTTCAAGGCCTGGGAGATGGGATCGCAGGTGTTATTCTGGACAACGTTACCAGAGACTCCAATGCTCATGGTGGTCACGATAATCGTACTGATGACGGGGATAATGGCCATTGAACGCCAACCATACTTCAAGATTCGAAAGCTAATTATGCCCCCATATCGGATCTGTTTTATGGATTTTACTCTCATGTCGGAGTTTTTCTGTGCAGATATCAGGATAAACGTTTTCGCTTTCGTTCTTTTTTATTGCTTGTGAGATTATAGGTATTTCGTTTCAGCTTTCCTATGAACAGCTTCTGAGTTTGAGAAAACACTCTCTGCTTTGTAATTCTCTAATCCTTATCAATATAACTGTGATGAGTTTGAATCATACGGTTGTCCTCAATAACCCAACTTTTTTGCAATCACCCTCATTAAAATACGCAGAAATTTTGATTCTTTTAAAATTAAAGTCGGTTCAGTGTTGAAATTTTGATTTTTTTAATTAAACTTAGTTCAGTGTTAAATTTTATAGGACTACAAAAGCTTTTGCAATTTGGTTTTGAAGTGTAAATCCGTGTTAATGTAACATCCATATTTCATACTTCAGCGCTGTATATTTTGTAGATTCTTTTATATCATATCTACGGGTTATATTTTCTGGATTCCTTTAACATTAAGTTTCATCAGTAACATAGTTTTGAATTTATCTCTAATGAATATTTGTGTTAATATATCTATTAACGTGCTTCATAATTTTGGAATCTTAAATTTATATGTATAAAAGATCTATATCACAAACAACAAATCATATCATTACAATAAAATATTTCATAATTTTGATTTTATTCACATCAATATTCTCCTGTTTCACTTTAAACTCTAAGATGATAGTAAAATGGGATTCAAACTTTGCAGGGATGAATTTATCAATAATGAATATTTGTCCATAATTTTGAAATCTTATATTAAATCTTAAATTTATATGTATAAGAGATATATGTAACAAACAACAAATCATATCATTACACAAAAATATTTTATCATTTTGATTTTATTCACATTAAAATTTTCCTATATAAAATATATAATAACAAACAACAACTCATATCATATTGCCGGCCCTTGACCAAGTTTTGGGATAACTTGGGTCATTTTGACCTATTTTGGAACTACAACAGCTAGTTAAAGAAGGACCACCAAGTGAAGCTTCTCGATCCTCTGTTGGGCCCCTATTAGGGTTTTTGGGTTTATGTAATGGAAAAGGGATGTCATCCCGTGGGTTTACCCATGCTTAGGCCCGCTTTTGTAATGTATAAATAGATGCTTAGGCTAGATAGAAGTAGCAGCGCATCTATGGGATGTATGACAGATGGCTTAGTGCTAATAATTAGATTTGTGTGATCGGAAGTAGATTGTAAATGCTCTATGCATGATCCTAAGAAGATTGCAAGGCTAAGTGCAAGTTGTTGTAAGAGGCTTTGTGCTGAAGTGTAAAGAAGAAGGATCTAGCTGCTGCGCAAATCTTTTGTCCTTTGCAAAGAAGGGTTTTTGTGCTCTGTGATGTAACTGACGATTGAAGATACTAATAAAGAAGAAGAGTTGGTGGACGTAGCCCCAGGGTGGGGGTGAACCACGTAAATATGTGTGTAACGCTCTGTGCTTTGAGTCATTATGTTTATCTCTGCTTATGTTATGTGCTTTTGATATATTCACTTATCCTTTGTGCTTCTTAGATATATATGATTGTTAGATCTGATGTATATGCGAGTGCTTAGTGTTGATCTGCAAGACCTAGTGTATTACTGTTGCTAAGTGCTGAGATACTATAGATCTAAGTGACTATTGCGATGCTCTGTGCTATCTGCGAAGTAGAATAAGGGTTGGATATCAATGGTTGATTTATGCTAAGTACGTTGTAAGTAGTATAATCACAGATATGTGTCTCAGCTAAGGTTGCAGACACCTGAGTCTTGCAACCACCCATGCCTCTACCTCGAGTAAGACTTCATCTGCTTTGTAGGTGTTTCCGAAAGGGCTTGTAGTTAGGGTTTTGTTGGTGCGCTCTTGAGCGTTGAACCCTGGATCTGCCCCTCTATGCCAACAAATGGTTACACTGCCGAGACCTGAAACTGTGATTGCTGGGAATTGAGAAAGAAAATCTCCGTGCAAAGATTTGATCTAGAAACTGTGGAAGCTCTATGCATAGATCTATTGCCCTAGTGCACAGTGTCCTGCTTGACCTATGAAGCTTTTTTCCAAGAAAGAAAGGTCAGATCTGAAGAGAAGAGGTCATATCGGCAAGAAAAGAGGTTGATATTGAAGAAAAGAAGCCAGATCTAAACGCTTTGTGATCTAAGAAAAGTACAAGTGGAAGCTCCTGAAGAAAAGAGGCCAGATCTGCAAGAAAGAGGTAGGATCTGTAAATTTTGTGCTCTGACAAAGGTAAGAAAATTCTAGATCTGAAAGCTTTGTGCTCTATAAAAGTAAGACTAGTAGAAATTTTTGTTTCTAAAAGCATGGATCAAGGTATTCTTGGTAGATTATGTCCTAGCTTGAAAACTAGGGCATTGTTAGATGAAAGAAGGTTTGATATGAATAGATCTGATAAGAATAGTGATAGATATGTTATACATATGCATAGAAAGAATATTTTGACTAACAAATGGATGTAAGATCCTAGAAAGATTTTTTTGTAGGCTAACTACCATGATCCTAGTGCGCAGTATAGAGGAGGCTGAGGATCATTTAAAAGAAAGAGAGGATTGACCCTATGCTATAGTTGCAGAAGACTGGGACATCTAGCTAAGGAATGCCCTGGTTGAAGACCTAGTTGTCTTTGTTGCATAGCTCTAGATCATGAAGTATTGGATTACCTTAGAATGATTGCTAAGCTTGAAAAAATGAATCTGCATGAAGAAAACCCTAAAGCAGATCCAGAAATAGTAGAACCCCAGAAAGAATCAGAGAAGATGTTACTACAGATGAAAGACACCTTGAATGACCACCGACATGTTAGATTAGAAGATATCTTTAAAGAAAAAGAATGCATGGAGGTAAGAATAAGAGACTTCAACATTGACTGTGTTTTGGATGAGGAAACACAGGTGAATGTTATTACAAAAAAACTTGGGAAGCTATAGGGAGGCCTGTTATGACTCCATCTCTAGGAAGAATAGGGTTCTTAAAAGGAAAACTGGTAAACCTATGTGGAAGGCTCACTCAAATATCTATGAATGTAAATGGAACTTTGACAGAGGAAGATTTTGAGATTATCAAATTCATTGAGGACAACGCCTCGTTTACTATGTTACTTGGAAATCCTTGGATTGAAAGAGATCAAGCTAGAAAGAAGGAAGAAGAAAAAGTTTTAGAACAACAAAGACAAGAGTTAAAAGACTTCATGACCAGAAGGATTGTGCAGTTGATTAAAGAACATGAGAACAAATCGAAGCCATATCACACTAGGAACCCGAACGTCAAAGTTATCAGAACACTGGAGGACTTACATAAGACTGAAGTTTCTATCTTAGATAAATAAGAGATGTTATACCTGAACCCTAAGAAAGAACCTCAACAGTGCGAAGTGACTATATCCAAGGAAAATAGGAATCAGAATGGGAAAAGAACTATTGAGATGAAGCTCACTGGAAAGAAAGCTAGAAAATTAAATAAGAAGAGGGAAAAATTGCAGGAGATTCCAGATGGAACATCGCAAAAAGAATCTTCACAAAATTTGAGCTTCACCGAGATATAAGAATAGTGACATGGGTCACTTCACCATGGTGAAGCAATATAGTCGTTGGACATATATACCCGTTCAACATCCTCCTCAAACAGACAGAAAAACATTAAAGGATCACCACCAGACCGTTGGACAGTGCCAGAATGGATAGAACGGAGTTAACGGAGGCCCCATACCCATTGCAAGCTGACCGTTGATGAGATTACCTATTTATCTCATCGTGCCATGGCCGAAGAACACTTTTTCCAAATGATAAATTGAAGCTCATA
This sequence comes from Picea mariana, assembly GCA_032191745.1. Lineage (NCBI taxonomy): Eukaryota > Viridiplantae > Streptophyta > Pinopsida > Pinales > Pinaceae > Picea > Picea mariana. The sequence continues at coordinate 55,955 of JASDQU010510025.1, read as the reverse complement.
GACTAAAAAGTGTCTATAGTGATCATCATGTCCTTGTTATTCATTCCCATGTAGTGCCCAAGATCATTGTGACCCCAATTATTTATTTTGTGCGCGTATTTCCGACCAACTCACTGCAGTCGAAGAATCCGTCACATAAGTCCTCCTTGATTTAATGACTGAGAGAGTCATGTCAGAAAGAGGAATATCCACCAGAGTCCAAGCATCATCGACAAGAGGAGTAGCATCTTCTCCGTCCACTGCCCAAGCAGGATCATCCCGACGGGTCGACGAGAAGCGTACTAAACATAGAGACGATTTGATGAACGCTAAACTAATTCCAAGCATTTTTCTTGCTTACCTACCCCCTCTCTGTGGTGAAATCAACTGTGACAGTGTGCCTTGAGAATTCAAGTATGTTATGGTTACTGTGTACTTGCCAAAAGGGCTGTGCGTAGTTCATGCCGATCAGGACAAGCTCGCAGTGTTGAAGTTTAGCGACTTCAACCTTAGTGACAAGAAAGTCTATAGTATGCTCACTCTGGACAAGTATCTAACGAAGACGAAGGGAAAGAACTTGAATATCGTCCCATAGTCTTGGACCCAGAACCTCGCGTAGTCAACATTGTTGAATATCATGAAGATCCCACACTTTGGCAGACACCAGGAGGTGAATGCGTGCATAAAGCTACTTCTGTCTTTCTATCATGGAGGCTACTTGTGGTTGAATTGTCATGTCACGGTGGATCCCACCTTGATTAATCGGATCACAGGACTCATCATGTAAGGACCTAATCCACATAAATTCTATCTTTCAAAGACCACTGACAGAGCACTAGCAACGAAGATCAAAGAAACCTATGGCGATGTCGAGAAAGGCACGCAAGGCTACAAGGTAGCCTCTATTCAGAGTGGAGTAGTGCGCCTTGCCTGTCAACTGATCACAGGCAAGCTAGTCCTCAAGCACTGGCCCACCCAAGTAATTGGATTCGTCATTGACCTCACAGGGAAGTGCGTCGAGGGTCTGCAGATGAATTGGGTGAAGTACTTGGTGAATCAACTTCAAATGGATTGCAAGGAAGCGCAAGACCAAGGGTATGAGTTCCATTTTAGTTGGCTTATCATACTGATCACCTTCATAGGATGGGAGATGCTGGAGGGTGCCACTTTTCTAGAGACCGAGCCATTTGAACCTTTGGCTATGAGGTTCAGTACCTTGTGGTACTCGACCGATATGAACAAGCAATGGTAATCAAATGTCGTCTTCCATGTATACTACAAGCAACTGAAGAACACCATCTAGGCTATGCCTTGCATTACCCCAAATAATCTCCACAGATTAAGACCCTTAATGAAGTTCAGCACGGATCACCACATCATGTATATAATAGCCTGAGATGATGAACATAAGCAATAGTCGCAGTCTTATTACAAGTTAACTGAAGAAGACCTCGAAGAGATCACAAAGGATTGGTCAGTGAACCTTCTCATTCTAGCAAACCCTGGAGATTTGTCCAATGTTGAGAGCCCAGAGACTGTACTGGACACACTGAGAGAAAGAAAAATGAAGAAGCTTGAAGACGTTCACGAAGTAGACAGTGCATCTGTAAGGACTACCTCTATCAAACCAGATGAAGGAAGTGATGGTGAAGAGCTAGAAGGCACAAAAATTCAACAACAGAAAGGTGAAGTACCACCACCTAGGGATGAACAAGACTCGTCAAAGAAAAGGAAGGTCTCACCTCTAAAATCATCCTCCCAAAAGAATCCTAGGACCCCTATGATCGAGATGCGAACTACCCTCACATTGGATGACTTTGGTTTCATCATTGCAGCACTGAATGATGCTTCAAAGGAGTTATTAGAGAATCTGGAGGAAAAGCAGGAGAAAATGTATAACCGTATAGAGATCGAACTCCAAGGATTTTAGTAGGCACTCCAGTTCAGTCGTGCAATACGCACCGCGCCTTTGACAGTATAGACAGTAGAACTAGGAGATGAACCAGCCCGAATTCACCAGATTGCTAACATGGTCAAAGCTCGCTTTCAACAAGCTCAAGAAGACACAACATGAACCACCCAGGCTCTGACACAGGTACATGGAGTACTTGTCGAGCAATGCAGTGCTGTCGAAAGAGAAAAAATTGCTCTTCAAGTACAGTGGGATAAGGAGAAAGAAGAGCTACAACAAAGMAAAGAACAGTTTCTCACAAAGAAACTTGAAGTAAAGGAACTAGTTGACAGAGCACTTCACTTTATGACCGTTATCAAAGTACCAGCTGAAGAGAAAGTTCCAAAGAAGGTGGCCCATCTTGAAGACGTTATACAGAAGCTGCAACAATGCATTGCTGATCTAGAACTTTGTGTTGTGCCTGAGGCCTCCCATGAGATAAGAGACCAGCGAGAAGCAACTGCTCAGAGCATAGTTGACCAATTGAAATATCTTTCCTAGGAGTGCAAGCAGCTCAGTAACAAAAGTGCCCAAATCTACGAGAACCTTACAGAGAACCCAGAGTTACAGGTGTTATCATTGAAATTTCATTCGAAAATGGTTACAAGAATCCAACATCATCAAATAGTTATGAGGTCACCCATGGACCAAAATTACCACAAAATCATTTCCAAAAGGTCCAAAACTATACAACCAGTGATAAAATTAAAGTGTTTTATGACTACACAAAGCGCACACACACATGCTTGATTTAGAACCGCAGGAAAAGCGCACATGCACACGATGCGCGATTGTGGTCGCTAAAATCCATGCACATCTAAGAATGATGTATTTATGAGATTGGTCAGCCTCCCACCCACTTCTGGTTCAGCTTCCAAGTTGATATGACACTCAAATCTCGACTGGATCTGACTGGGTGGCTGGTCGAAGACCTAAAAATGCCCTAATTAGCCTTTTTTCACACTACAATATGGTTGCACAATACCTCAAAGAGGTGCTATAAAACAAGGCCATGGGTGCACTTCATTTTCAAGGAATTCAATAGCACAGTTATGCTGCTACTATTCTCTTGAGGAATCCTCTATTCTCATCAAGAGTATACTAGCACCATTACATTGGGCAATCCATCTCACCCCTTGAGTGGATTAGCTTGGAATTCTTTCACCATTTTCATTCAAAGTTATAATAAGATCTTATTTGTGGGGGTCCAAGAGCCCTCCCTTAGAGGAAGAAAGGACTCATAGTCCTCTTTCTTCTTGGTTTTTTCTTTCACTAATATAAACCTTACCATTGGTGACATGAGTCTTATTGTCTTTTTGTTCTTATGTCCTTATGCTCAATAGTTTAGTTGTTCTTTTATTTCTTAGTTTATTTCTTAGTTGTTCTTTTATATTTCTTTCTCTAACCCTTTTCCTTTACAGCTGTCCTACTTAGCTAACCCAACTAAGATTGTAAGCACCTCTATTTTTCTCACTTAGGTGACGAAAGAGGTGCAACAAATTGGTGACTCCGCTAAGTAAAGGTATCAATATCCTACCCCATTTGGGTTTTTATATCTCTTCTTTTGGTCTATTTAACCTGCAGGTGCATTAACTGGCCCAAGCCGACCTGCAAAACATCCAATTCCAAGTTGAATTGAGAGAATTCCATTCGGAATTTTCTTCACGGCCGTGTGTCTGTTGTGCGTGGGTTTATTGGCCCACAGCCGCGCATCATGCGCACATGCACCAAAATCACAGTGTTGTTCTACACACCTGCACCCAAAATCCTGTTTCGGTCTATGCACAGGCATTCAGTGGGCCTTTGTCTACACTGAGACCTACGCACCTATGCAGAAAAATACACATTGTAAGGTTTTCGTGATTTGGGGAAGGCCCCTAGCCTTCTTAAAAGTGATTTCATGCATGTTTTAAGCTGCACCACACTTAGTTCCCTCTTCATATAAAGGGATTAGTCAAAACACATAGGCACTTAGTGGGTTTAAAATCATTGTTTCCTCTTTTTCTTTCATTTTGCCACATGGATGGCTTGCTTTGACTAAAAGTATAAGTTGGAATCATTTGTAATCACATAAAACTTGCATTGGGACTAGAAGTTGGATAACAATCGCTTAGTATTCTCTTTTCTTGCACTTCCAAGTGACTTTGAGAATCAGAAAAAGATTGTAGACGATTTTATCTCCCTTGAAAAGACTAAAACCTTTAGACGAGGACAACAACCCCTCTTGGGACTCCTCTTAGTTTATTTTTCAAACACATCTTAAGATTGTAACGGGCCCATACATGCCCACATGCTACAAAGATAGGATAGTGTTGAAATTTACTTTCTTAGATTAAATCACTAGGTAAGTTTAAAGGTTTTGTAATGGGCCCATACATGCCCACATGATCACAATCTAGGATAGTTTCAAATCTTTTCTTAGATTAAATCAAAATAGGGAGTTAAAGGAATAGTAAAGGACCCACATGTCCACATGCTAGTTTCCTAGGGACCTTTTGAATTACGCAAGGTTGTACCAAAGGCACTTAGTTAATTAGGTAATCAACACTTCAAAGGACCAAGTGAAGTCCACATGCAGCAAAGTGACACCTACTTCATTAAAACATTGGCATACTTTCACTCATTCACACACAAAAGTCACTTAACACTCACATAGTTTTCCTCTCGAAATGTGGAGGTCAAAGTAAGTTTCCTCCAAAAGGATTCTAAAACACCCCACCCTTTTCTTGATGAAACTATCCACTCCCATTTAATTTCAATGAGGTTGGTTCACACTCCCAATCTCTCAAACAACCACATCTAAATTTTTTCTAAAAACTCACTAAGGTTTCCCCCACAGGAGGTGCCAAAAGAATTTTTTTAGTCTAGGTAGGATTTCAGGGATAGGCATCCAAATAACTCCCCGTTATCTAGTTATCACATTGTCCAAACAATAGAAGTTGTCAAATAGGGAACTGAAAATCCTCCAAGTCAAGTGTTCCTAACACCATAAGGTAGGGAGCTACCCGTGAAGGGTCAAAGGCCGAGGTCCGGTTGTTCTGTGCATCCCCCCTTCAGGCACCCACCTCTTGGATGGGATCTAGCCCATGACCCATTTCTTAGGCCAAAAATCTAAATGTCACACTTTGACCGAGGTACCTAGTGACCAAATTGTAGGATATCTACCTAGGTGGAAATTGTGGGCTGCAATTGCACCTTGATCAGATTTTGTGTGGCTATTGGGAAATATCACTAGCTCTTTTGGGATATGCCCCCTTTACCCCTCATTATAACTAATTACTTCATCCTTCACTAGTTTCTCTTCTGGTGACTTCAAACCCCACTATTGAGTACTATTGGAAGGTCCAGTGCTATTTGAGAGGAAGGATGTTACGTCTTTTAGGACATGATCATTTTTTTTCTTTGATTCCCCATGTAGACAAAAACCCCTTATCCGCATATATGCTTCTTTTTCAAAATAATTTATGTATGATGCACTTCTGATTACATTTTTTATTTAGATATATATGGTGTAAAGTTCAAAATTGCAACAAAGGCTCTTGCTTATGTACTACTCTCACCACCATTTGCACACATTCACTCAGCTAGTCGGACATCATAGGGGACCCGCAGAATTCTCGTCGTTCCAGATGCTTGTTAAATCTCCCTCCTATATTTGGGGGAGTTCCTAGTCTTTCCAACTCATCGACACCACCTTCTCACACTCTAGTGAGTGTCACTATCTTAGGATCAGCTTTGCTTAGTTCCACATTACTTGGGTCCACTTCCCAAGGCCCTCCATCCACTCACTCTCCTTTACATGGAAGCGGGGGGCCAACTTCCTCTCAAGGAGGAAGTACCAACCCACCTAGCCCCCCTCAAGGGTCAGGTTCAGAGAACACTCACACCATGGCTGGAACTAATCCTCCATCAACACTCTTGATGCCATATTTGGACTCTCTTAACATACCAGATCTAAGAAAGCTCACAAATGATCCTATATTGCATGACCCCACATGGCCTGCAATGCCCACCAAACTACCTTTAGACATCCCCAAGTTTGAAGGAAAGGCAGGGGATGACCCTACCAATCATGTCATGACTTTCCACCTATGGTGCTCTTCCAATAGCATTATGGATGATTCCATCAAACTACGATTATTTCAATGCACACTAACTGGCCCATCAGCCAAATGGTATGTAGATGAAAAATTAGGTTCCCATGTGACTTTCAAGTCCTTGGCCAAAGCATTTTTTACCTTCTTCCAATTACCAACCCTCAATGACAATGGTCTTGAACTACTCTCTAATTTCAAACAAACCCCAACCACACATATCGTTGATCACATTCACGAGTGGCATAGATGACGTAGTTTGTGCAAAGCAGAAACCACCAAACAACAGTGTCTTGTGTTGGTTATGGAGCCTGATTATCTTCCTGATTCAGAGGTCCTTGCTTTCAGGGGTGTTTATACCCCATGAAGTATTTACACCCTAGAAGTATGTACACTCTTCCACGCGAGGGAGTGCAGAGGGGGGGGTGCCCCCTCTGCAGGGTCCGGGGGGCCTATCCTCCCGACTGGGGGGTCTGGGGGAAAGTGGGCCCCCAGCGAGGGTTCGGGGGCAGCGTCCACCGATGGGGGTTCGGGGACGAAGCCCCCGAAGAAAAAATTTCCTTGTAAAAGTATATTGTAATTTCATTGTAAATCTGGACCGTTCATTATAAGGTCGCAGATCTAACGGTAGAGATTACGTTAGGGTTTTTTTCCCTAGA
>JASDQU010510025.1:4478-18468 GCA_032191745.1 Picea mariana | reverse complement strand
AATATATTACACATCTATTAAATTATTCATTTATTAACAATAACTAATTGATGATATTAAATTTTTATGCTATCATATAGTTTCTTGAGAGTGGGATCCTTTACATTTATACATTGCAAACAACCTTGATTGGATGGAGCATTGGATAGAATATACTGAAGAATACTTTGGTAGGTTATCTTGGGAAGGGGTGAGTAAGATGATTAAAACAACGCATCGTCATCGAGATCAATTTCTTGATCTTACATCAAGGGAAGTTGATTTAGCCTTTTGTTTAAAAGATAAACATGCAAGTTAAATTTGTTACCCACATTTTCCTAGTTTTTTCCCAATTTTTCAATGTATTTGGTTTGTTTAATTATTGAAATATATATATAGTAATCCCTACATGAGGATTATTAATTCATAATTTATTTTTTACTTGTTTTCCATGTTGCAGTTGAAACATCACAAGGCTATGTGGTCTAATGGTCGTAAATTTCGTATCAAAATGTTGGATGATAAGATGAAAACCTCGGATTGTGGGATAATTGCAGTGTTTAAGGTCATTAACATTTCCTCTAGAAGTAACAGAAATCTAGAAGAAACTGAGAATAGGTATTATGGCCTTTTGGAGGATATAATTGAGTGTGAGTTTAATTCCTTTACAATTGTTTTGTTTGAGGTTAAATGGTACAGGCTGCGGATTCATGAACGTGATCCTGAAAGAAATGTTAATCATCATGCTAATAGATTTACCATGGTTAATACAAGGGCATTTGAACTGGGTACAAAGCCTTATGTTCTTCCAAGTCAATGTGAGCAAGTATTTTACTCAGAGGTACCTGGTAAATCAGATTGGTCATACGTTGTTAGATATGATCCAAGAGGAAGACCAGTAAAGTACAATCATGTAGCTAAGGATGAAGATAATAATTAGGAAGAAGATCATGATTATGAATATAAGGATCAGGTTACTCATGTAGTCGATGTGTCAGACGAAGAATTTGAAGAGGTTGATCATCCAAATGTAGGATACAATGATCTCATTGACGATATCGATAACTATAGTAGCGAAAATGATGATGATGATGTTGATAGGAATGAACCTTTCACCAATATAGATTCTGAATCAGATCCTGATACAGATGTTGAACTGGATGAAGAAGAAGATGACTGATATTTAATTCATGTTGAAAAGAAAAGGTATGTGTTTATATCTTTTATATGATCTTTATATGTTTTTATATTATGTAATATAGTATATGATACATGTTCTTTATAATTTCAAATTAGGTAATATGGGGAAATTGAGAGTGATGTGCGGGGGGGCCATAATGAGAGGTTCCACCTTCACATAGATGCCCCTGTTTAGTAGAGAATGACTATTCCTGAAACTAAGAGGAGATCTGCACGATTGCGCCTAATCATACCAACGATGTAGTTATGATCGTCATATGTTGTTAGATATGATCCAAGAGGAAGAACAATAAAGTACAATTATGTAGCTAAGGATGAAGATCATGATTATGCAGATACGGAGCAGGTGGCTCATGTAATCGATGTGTCAGATGAAGTAGTTGAAGAAGTTGATCATCCAAATGTAGGAGACGACGATCTCATTGACAATATCGATAACTATAGAAGCGAAAATGAAGTTCATGATGATCACATTGAAAATGAAAATGATCTATTGAATAATGATGCAGGAGCATCTCTCCACGTCAGCCAGCCATCCAGCCAGCCACGTCGAGAGCGTGCATTCAAAGTTGAAGAGAGAGGCGTAGCCTCATTTGAATTTGAAATTGAATGTAACTTTAATGTCTAGGCTAGTCAACCATAGAAGTCATGCCTTTGTGTAGGCATTAGGGTAGATCGAATTTAATGCTAGATCGACTGAGATCTAGATCCATATGCTGGACTAGACAGCCATTTATTGTAATTGAATAGGGTAGGTAGCTTGGAGGGAAGCGCTCTAAGAGCCCCCTCAAGTAAAAGACATTAGGAGATCTCATTTTGGATTTAGTGAGGTTTAGTTGTAGAGCCAGAGAGAGCTCGAGAACACCTTTGTAAATACAGGCATTTGCCAATTTTAAATTAATACAAAAAGATCTGGACCGTTCGATTCTACGTCGAGGGGAAGCTCAGGAGAAGCACACAGAGGGGGAGATCACCAGTTGTTGGAACTCATTAAGAAATCATGTCAGTCATTGGATTGGGAGAAGATGATCACTATTTACCCTCTGGAGGAGCGCAGGGAAGGAGAACGGATCTATGCCATTAGATATGGTTCAGGATCGCCGACAACCGTCGGATATCTAGAAGTTGAGAGGGAGTTAAGTCCTCGTGGATAGGAGGAGAAATCCCAACAAGAGGTGGAGCCATCGGGATATCGACACTCGAGAAATCGGGATTCTAGAGGTCGTGCAAATCGGGATATCTGATGTCTCGAAACAACGAAAGAAGCACAATCGTCCGTTAGCAAAGACACGTGGGCGAGATCGGGAGCCCATCGGAATATTGGAGGTTTGGAAGGAAAGACTTCTGAAGCACCAGAAGTCACGAAAGTGCGATATTAGATCAGGACCATCTGTTGGTGAAGACGCATGGCAGAGATCGAGCATCAGTCGGTACTTTGGCGCGTCGGGAAATCAGCATTCCAGCGGTGGAAAAATTCGAGACCTCAGAAGTCTCGAAACCATGAGAGTTAATCAGGACCATCCGTTAGTGGGGATGCATGGTAGAAATCAGGGCCACCGGGGAAAGCTCGACAGTAGATAAGGAGGAAAGCCCATCATGTGAGGGCCATCTATCAGCAAACCGGATAATCGGGATTCGAGGGATCGGGAATCTTGTGAGCTAGTGCATTTTGGCATTGGAAACCTCGAAACCCCGACAAGGGATAAGACTGAGGTCAGAGGGACAATGGTTATATTGGCCAGGAGCTAGGTAGGAGAGCTAACACGTGAAGGGTGCTTCATGGTTCGACGAATCGTGAGTCTTGAGGGCCATTTCATTTTGACAATTGAAACCCCGAAACCCCGACGAGGAGTTATGGCTGCATTCATATAGGGGGAGGACATGTGGACCATGAGCTTAGCCTGGAGGGATAACAAGAAAAAGAGCTCATAGGGATTTTGAAGCCAAAATCCCGAAAGGAGGACATAAGGCTGCGGTCTTATGGAGAGCGGTCATATGGACCAGGGCATAGCTAGAAGGGGCCAAAACATGTAAAGGGCGCGCATCGATGACTTGGATCATCGATGATCGGGGATTCAAGAGTGAAAGAACTCTTGACGTCAAGAAGAATGAAACCTTGAAGCCCAATATTACATTCCCTATGGAGGATTTGTCCATGGTCGTTCAGAAGGCCGTGACAGAGTGAACAGGATTTGTGGATCGGGTTTTTTTCAATGGAGAGTCTAGCAGGGAGTCAGAAGAGATAATTCGACTCATGAATGAGTGAATGAGATTGATCCTATGAGCGGGTGTTGGAGTTTGTAGGAAGCTTGCGCCTGCGTCAAGTGGTATGAGAGATTTTTTCTTGTCTGTATATTTCGGGTAGGGAGAAGAAGGGGATAAAAAATCACTCTGATACACACGTCAAGTGGTATCAGAGCGAGAAATCTATTTGCATATTTCAAGCAGAGGAAGGAAGACAGAGTTGTTGAGGACTCTGTAAGGATTTTTTGCAGGTAGACAGTACTTGAGAAGATAGTCAAGAGACTGTAGGATGAAGTTGGAAACACTCAGTATGTAGAGTGATAGCAGGTTTGCTAGGAAAGAAGGCAAAGACAGCACGATGGTTACTGAAGACCATAGGCAGGTTGGGAGAAAGAAAATCAAGGCATAAAATCTTGCAGAAATGGATAAAGAAAGGGATAAAAAGATCTATGAATTAAAGTCAGACATAGAGAAGCTCGAACTGTGGATGCGACAGGATTGGAGGTTGAAACGGACGCGTGAATTGACAATGAAGAAGGAAAAATAAAAATGGCCAGACAAGGAGTTCATGGTCAGAGGGCAGTGCAGGCTGTTGAGAAAGTGGTTGAGGTATGCTGAAAACCTCAAGGCCATAGAGGAAAAGATAATTTATGTCTGTGAGCTAGAAACTAGAAAATTTCTCGGTGAAGAGAATGAATTGGGATCAGTTGAGGATCTCAAGAACTGCCAAGAGGGCAAGGATTAAATTCTAGATTGCCAGGAGGGAAACGGGTTGAGATCGTTGCGGGGTCTCACGGACTATTAGGAGGACAGCCAAGGAATTTCACATTGCCAGTTGGGCAATGAAATGTGGTCGCTACGGGATCTCGAAGACTGCCTGGAGGGTACTGAAGACATCTCATATTTCTAGGTGGGAAGAGATGAGAACGTGGGACTAGCTGAAAGTCTCATGGACTTGGAGGAGATTTCAATTCAGTAGGGGTTGCTGATGAATATGGGATCGGTTGATCTCATAGTCTTCCAGGAGGGCAGTGGAAGCATCTCATATTGCCAAGTGGGTAGGGGTGAGCAAGTGAATTTGGATAAGCCCGAGAAGATGACAGAACAAATGAGACTATCTGAGGGTCTCATAAAATCAAAGATGAATTTAGATCAGCATGTGCAGTTGACCGAGGAGGAGGATATGAGAAACCTTATGATGATTGCGGGAATTGGAGTATTCCTACCATTTGCTCCAGAGGAGGTAGAAGTTTGTGTTGCAGATGGTGCACTAGCAGAACAGTCGACGATGACTGACAAGGAGGAATTGGAGCAGGTGTTTGAAACTACCCAAGAAGAAGCAGACAAAGAAGAAAATGACCATTCAGAGGAATGTCTCAACACTTTCATCCAGGAAGCTGAAAGAGCTGTAGCATTGGAGCTGAAAACAAAAGAAGTAGAAGAGGATGATGAGCATTCTGAGGAATGGCTCAATATTTTTAGCCAGGAAGCTGAAAAGACTACAACAAGGGAGGTTGCAGAAGCAGAGGAAGAAGGGGCATACATCATTTTCTTTGATGATCTGTGGGAATAGATAGAAACCCCGGAAGAGAGGGTAAAAGTGCAGGGCGTGAACATCCAACAGGTGAAATTGGAGACTGATGGAGGAGGCATCGGAGATCATAATGATCTGCTGATGTGCCAAAAATTTTTGTAGCTTATGAGACTGCAATAGCAAGACTGGCCATGGGAGCAGCTGGATGTAGTGATCGAGGAGATCATGGAGTTGATGATTCGATCAACAAAGACTGCCAGTAAGGAGAGGCTGAGAAGTAGAGAAGAAGAAACAACAAAAGAAGGAAGATGGAGTAGATGGGAAGCTCCAGATATTTGTTTGGGATCCTGGAGGATTTCAAACCGCTTAGAGGGGAAGCACATGAGCAGGAGCTCATGATTTTGCAGCTAAGGAGTTTGATGCAGGATCATCTCTCCATGTCAGCCAGCCAACCAGCCAGCCACGTCGAGATCGTGCATTCAAAGCTGAAGAGAGAGGCATAGCCTCATTTGAATTTGAAATTGAATGTAACTATAATGTCTAGGCTGGTGAGCCATAGAAATCATGCCTTTGTGCAGGCGTTAGGGTAGATCGGTTTTAATGCTAGATCGGTTGAGATCTAGATCCACATGCTGGACTACACAACCATTTATTGTAATTGAATAGGGTATGTAGGTTAGAGGGAAGTGCTCTAAGAGCCCCCTCAGGTAAAAGAGATTGGGAGATCTTATTTTGGAGCTAGTGAGGTTTAGTTGTAGAGCCAGAGAGAGATGGAGAACACCCTTGTAAAAACAAGAATTTGCCAATTTTAAATTAATACAGAAGCAATTTTTCCTGCATGATATTCTGTGTTGTATGGATGTCTGTGAGTAATCTTCATATGTTGTGAATGTATGTTGTGGTTGTGCATTTGTAGGAGTGTGCTTGATTTCAGGTGAAGGTCTTTGAGATTTCATGCCAAGAGGGCATGAAAGAGGACTGCAGTCTTTGAATACCAGTGCACTGAGGATGCACTTCTGAACACTGTCGGTTTCAGACAAAGGCGTGTTGAGGCACAAGAGGTAGAGTCAACAACTCAAGATAAATACCTTGGAGGTTGCTAAACACCTCAGGAGGCAAGGCTGTGTATGAGAACACAATTGCAGACAGAATCATTGAGGATTCTGTGAAGCTCTGCCAAGTGGGCATTGAGCCTATGCGTTGCGGTGCATTTGAGGAAGAACTTTGCTGAGAGTTTGAAGAAGAAAACATAATCATTGAGGATTCTATGAAGCTCAGCCAAATGGGCATTGAGCCAGTGCAAGTAGTGCATAGAGGAATGAACTCTGTTGTGAGTTTGGAAGAACCAGAATCACTGAAGATTTTGAGAGCTCTGCCAGGTGGGCATTGAGCAGGTGCATAGGCACACAAGAGAAGACAGAACCATTGAGTGTTCTGTGGGAAAAGAGAAGAAACTCTACCAGGAGGGCATCGAGTCAGTGTGCAGGCATGCACAGAAGGGAAAATAACTCTTTGAGTTCTGAACTTAGAGGAAGAATAAATTGAGGGATCTTCATTGGGTTACTGAATACCAAGAAGGCTCAGCAAGGGGTTGCTGGAGAAAAAGGAAAAGCTCATGAGAGAGAGTACTTTCACACACAGAGTCGAGATGCAAGGAGTGCAGAGGCTAAAGAACTGACTAGAGGAGTTCAGAGTTCCCAGAAGGGTTCAGGAGGAACAACATTTTTCACATGCATTGGCGAAGCTCAGAGTCGAGGAGTTCGTAGAGAAAAGAAGCAAAGGTTGAGGCCTTTGGGATTTTTAAATTCTCCCAAGATTGGGAAGAAAGTTCACAAGCTCAGGAGAGAGCAACAGCAACCATTAGATCAATAGGAGAAAAATATCTGGACTGTTGGTTTCTACATCCAGGGGAAGCTCAGGAAAAGCGCACAGAGGGGGAGATCGACATTCGTTGGATATAATTAAGAAATCCCATTAGTCATTGGATCGAGAGAATATGATCATAGTTTAGCCTCTGGAGGAGCACAGGGAAGGAGAAAAGGATCTTTGCCGTTAGATCTAGTTCAGGATCGCCGACAGCCGTCGGATCTATAGAAGTTGCGAGGGAGTTTTTTCCTCATGGACATGAGGAGAAATCCCGACAAGAGGTGGAGCCATCGGGATATCGACACTCAGGAAATCGGGATTCTCGAGGTCATGCAAATCAAGACATCTCAGGTCTCGAAACAGCGAAAGAAGCACAGTCGTTTGTTAGCAAAGACACGTGGGCGAGATCGAGAGCCCATCAGCATATTGGAGGTTTGGAAGGCAAGAATTTCGAAGCACCAGAAGTCATGAAAGTGAAATATTGGATCAGGACCGTCTGTTGGTGAATACACATGGCGGAGATCGAGCGTCAGTCGGTACCTTGGCGCGTCGGGAAATCGACATTCGAGCGGTCAAAAAAGTCTACATCAGAAGTCTCGAAACCACGAGAGTTAATCAGGACCATCCGTTAGTGGGGACGCATGGTAGAAATCAGGGCCACCGGGGAAAGCTTGACAACAGATAAGGAGGAAAGCCCGTCGTGTGAGGGCCAGCTGTCAATAAACCAGAGAGTCAGGATTCGATGGATCGGGAATCCCGTGAGCCAATGCATTTTGGAATTGGAAACCTCGAAACCCCGACAAGGGATAAGACTGAGGTCACGGGGAAAATGGTCATATTGGGTAGGAGCTAGGCAGGAGAGCTAACACGTGAAGGGCGCATCGGGGTTCGAGGAATCTCGAGTCCTGAGGGCCATTTAATTTTCACAATTGAAACCCCGAAACCCCGATGAGGAGTTATGGCTGCATTCATATAGGGGGAGGACATGTGGACCATGAGCTTAGCCTGGAGGGCTAACAGGAAAAAGAGCTCATCTAGATTTTGAAGCCAAAATCCTGACAGGAGGACATAAGGCAGTGGTCTTATGGAGAGCGGTCATATGGACCAGGGCATAGCTAGAAGGGGCTAAAACATGTAAAGGGCGTGCATCGGTGAATTTTATCATCGGTGATCGGGTATTCAAGAGTGCAAGAATTCTTGACATCAAGAAGAATGAAACCTTGAAGCCCAATATTACATTCCCTATGGAGGATTTGTCCATGGTCGTTCAGAAGGCCGTGATAGGGTGAACAAGACCTATGGATTGGGTTTTTTTCAACGGGGATTCCAGAAGGGAATCAGAAGAGATAATTCAACTCATGAATGAGTGAATGAGATTGATCCTGTGAGCGGGTGTTGGAGTTTGTAGGAATATCGCGCCTGCGTCAAGTGGTATGAGAGCTTTGTTCTTGTCTGTATATTTCAGGCAGGGAGAAGCAGGGGATAAGAAAGCATTCTGATACACACATCAAGTGGTATCAGAGTGAGAACTTTGTTTGTATATTTCAAGCAGAGGAAGGAAGACAGATTTGTTGAGGACTCTGTAAGGATTGTTTGCAGGTAGGCAGTAGTCGAGAAGACAATCAAGAGACTGTAGAATGAAGCTAGAAACACTCGGGATGCAGAGTGACAACAGGTTTGCTAGGAAAGTAGGAAAAGACAACACCATGGTTACTGAAGACCATAGGCATGCTGGGAGAAAGAAAATCAAGGCAGAAAATCTTGCAAAAATGGATAAAAAAAGCGATAAAGAGCTCTATAAATTATAGTTAGACATAGAGAAGCTTGAAATGTGGATGCGGTAGGATAGGAGGTTGAGATAGATGCGTGAATTGACGATGAAGAAGGAAAAATCAAAATGACCGATCAAGGAGTTGATGGTCAGAGGGCAGCGCAGGTTGTTGAGAAAGTGGTTGAGGTATGCTGAAAACTCAAGGCCACATAGGAGAAGATAATTTATGTTTGTGAGCCGGAAACTGGAAAATTTCTCGGTGAAGAGAATGAATTGGGATCAGTTGAGGATCTCAACAACTGCCATGAGGGAAAGGATGAAATTCTAGATTGCTAGGAGGGCAATGGGTTGAGATCGTTGTGGGGTCTCACAGACTGTTAGGAGGACAGCCAGGGAATTTCACATTTCCAGCTGGGCAATGAAATGACGTCGCTACGAGATCTCGAAGACTACCTAGAGGGCAGTGAAGACATCTCATATTGCCAGGTGGGCAGAGATGAGAACGTGGGACTAGATGAAAGTCTCATGGACTTGCAGGAGAGTTCAATTCAGTAGGAGTTGCTGATGAATATGGGATCGTTTGATCTCATAGTATGCCAGAAGGGAAGCAGAAGCATCTCATATTTCCAAGTGGGCAGGGGTGAGAAAGTGAATTTGGATAAGCCCGACAAGCTGACAGAACAAATTAGACTGTCTGAGGGTATCATAAATTCAGAGATGAATTTAGATCAGCATGTGCAGCTGACCAAGGAGGAGGATATGAGAAATCTTCTGATGATTGAGGGAATTGGAGTATTCCTACCATTTTCCCCAGAGGAGGTAGAAGTCTGTGTTGCATATGGTGCAGCAGCAGAACAGTCGACAATGACTGACAAGGAGGAATTGGAGCAGGTGTTTGAAACAACCCAAGAAGAAGCAGACGAAGAAAAAAATGAGCATTCGGAGGAATGTCTCAACGCTTTCAGCCAGGAAGCTGAAAGAGCTGTAGCATTAGAGCTGACAACAAAATAAGTAGAAGAGGATGATGAGCATTCTGAGGAATGGCTCAATATTTTCAGCCAGGAAGCTGAAAAAACTGCAACAGGGGAGGTTGCAGAAGTAGAGGAAGAAGGGCCAGACATCATTTTCTTTGATGATCTGTGGGAATAGATAGAAGCCCTGGAAGAGAGGGTAAAAGTGCAGGGCATGCACATCCAACAGGTGAAATTGGAGACTGATGAAGGAAGCGTGGGAGATCATAATGATCTGTTGATGTGCCAAAACTTTTTGTAGCTTAGGAGACTACAAAAGCAGGACCAACCATGGGAGCAGCTAGATGTAGTGATCAAGGAGATCATGGCTCTGATGATTCGATCAAGAAAGATTGCCAGTAAGGAGAGGTTGAGCGAAAGAGAAGCAACAACAACAGCAGGAGGAAGATGGAGTATATGGGAAGCACTAGATATTTGTTTGGGATCCTGGAGGATTTTGAACCACTTAGAGGGGAAGCGCATGAGCAGGAGCTCATGATTTTGCAGCTGAGGAGTTTGATGCAGGAGCATCTCTCCACGTCAGCCAGCTAGCCAGCCAGCCACATCGAGAGCGTGCATTCAAAGCTGAAGAGAGAGGCGTAGCCTCATTTGAATTTGAAATTGAATGTAACTTTAATGTCTAGGCCGGTGAGCCATAGAAATCGTTCCTTTGTGCAGGCGTTAGGGTAGATCATCTTTAATGGTGGATCGACTGAGATCTAGATCCAGATGTTGGACTACACAGCCATTTATTATAATTGAATAGGGTAGGTAGGTTGGAGGGAAGCACTCTAAGATCCCCCTCAGGTAAAAGAGATTGGGATATCTCATTTTGGAGTTAGTGAGGTTTAGTTGTAGAGCCAGAGAGAGCTCTAGAACACCCTTGTAAATACAGGCATTTGCCAATTTTAAATTAATACAGAAGAAATTTTTCCTGCATGATATTGTGTGTTGTATGAATGTCTGTGACTGTTCTTCATATGTTGTGAATGTATGTTGTGGTTGTGCATTTGCAGGAGTGTGCTTGATTTCAGGTGAAGGTATTTAAGGTTTCATGCCAGGAGGGCATGACAGAGTACTGCGGTCTCTGAATACCGGTGCACTGAGGATGCACTTATGAACACTATGGGTTTTAGACAAAGGCGTTCTGAGGCACAGGAGCTGGAGTCAACAACTCAGGAAAAATACCTTTGAGGTTGTTGAACACCTCAGGAGGTAAGGCTGTGTATGAGAACAAAATTGTAGACAAAATCATTGAGGATTCTGTGAAGCTCTGCCAAGTGGGCATTGAGCCTATGTGTTGCGGTGCATTTGAGGAAGAAATTTGCTGAGAGTTTGAAGAAGAAAACAAAATCATTGAGGATTTTGTGAGGCTTTGCCAAATGGGCATTGAGCCAGTGCAAGTAGTTCATAGAGGAAGGAACTTTGTTGTGAGTTTGGAAGAACCAGAATCACTGAGGATTCTGAGAGTGCTGCCAGGTGGGCATTCAGTGGCTGCATAGGCGCACAAGAGAAGACATAAGCATTGAGCATTCTATCGGAAAAGAGAAGAAACTCTGCCAGAAGGGCATCGAGTCAGTGTGCAGGCATGCACAGAAGGGAAAAAAACTCTTTGAGTTCTGAACTTAGAGGAAGAATCCATTGAGGGATCTTTATTGGGTTACTGAATACCTAGAAGGCTCAGCAAGGGGTTGCTAGAGCAGAAGGAAAATCTCAAGAGAGAGAGTGCTTTTACACACAGAGCCAAGATGCAAGAAGTGCAGAGGCTAAAGAACTGACTAGAGGAGTTCAGAGTTCCGAGAAGGGCTCAGGAGGAACGACATTTTTCACATGCATTGGCGAAGCTCAGAGTCGAGGAGTTCGCAGAGAAAAGAAGCAAAGGTTGAGGCCTTTGGGATTTTGAAATTATCCCAAGATTGGGAAGAAAGTGCATAAGCTTAGGAGTGAGCAATAGAAACCATCAGATCGACA
This sequence comes from Picea mariana, assembly GCA_032191745.1. Classification (NCBI taxonomy): domain Eukaryota; kingdom Viridiplantae; phylum Streptophyta; class Pinopsida; order Pinales; family Pinaceae; genus Picea; species Picea mariana. The sequence continues at coordinate 6,893 of JASDQU010510025.1, read as the reverse complement.
TGAGAAAAATATCTGGACCGTTGGTTTCTACGTCTAGGGGAAGCTCAGGAGAAGCACACAGAGGGGGACATTGACAATCGTTGGATCTCATTAAGAAATCCTGTCAGTCATTGGATCGGGAGAAGATGATCAGAGTTTAGCCTCTGGAGGAGGGTAGGGAAGGAGAACGGATCTGTGCCGTTAGATCTGGTTTAGGATCGCCGACAGCCATCGGATCTCTAGAAGTTGCGAGGGAGATAAGTCCTCGTGGATAGGAGGAGAAATCTCGACAAGAGGTGGATCCATCAGGATATCGACACTCGAGAAATTAGGATTCTCGAGGTCGTTCAAATCGATACATCTCAGGTCTCAAAACAACGAAAGAAGCACAGTCATCCATTAGCAAAGACACGTGGGCGAGATCGGGAGCCCATCGACATATTAGAGGTTTAGAAGGCTATACTTCTGAAGCACCAGAAGTCACGAAAGTGCACGATTGGATCAAGACCGTCCGTTGGTGAAGACACGTGGCGGAGATCGAGCGTCAGTCGTTACTTTGGCACGTCGGGAAATCGGCATTCCAGCAGTCGAAGAAGTCCAGACCTCAGAAGTCCCAAAACCACGAGAGTTAATGAGGACCATCCGTTATTGGGGATGCATGGTATAAATCAGGGCCACCGGGGAAAGCTTGACAGCAGATAAGGAGGAAATCCCGTTGTGTGAGGGCCAGCTGTCAGCAAACCGGAGAATCGGGATTCGAGGGATTGGGAATCATGTGAGCCAGTGCATTTTGGCATTGGAAACCTCCAAAACCCCGACAAGGGATAAGACTGAGGTCACAAGGACAATGGTCATATTGGCCAGGAGCTATGCAGGAGAGCTAACGCATGAAGGGCACATCGGGGTTCGAGGAATTGCTAGTCCTGAGGGCCATTGCATTTTGACAATTGAAACCCCGAAATGCCAACGAGGAGTTATGGCTGCATTCATATAGGAGGAGGACACGTGGACCATGATCTTAGCCTGGAGGGCTAACAGGAAAAACAGCTCATTGGTATTTTGAAGCCAAAATCCCGACAGGAGGACATAAGGCTGCGGTCTTATGGAGAGCGGTCATATGGACGAGGGCATAGCTAGAAGGGGATAAAACATGTAAAGGGCGTGCATCAGTGAATTGGATCATCGGTGATCGAGGATTCAAGAGTGAAAGAACTCTTGACATTAAGAAGAACGAAACCCTGAAGCCCAATACTACATTCCCTATGGAGGATTTGTCCATGGTCGTTCAGAAGGCCGTGACAGGGTGAACAGGACCTATGGATCGGGTTTTTTTCAGCGGATATTCCAGCAGGGAATCAGAAGAGATAATTCAACTCATGAATGAGTGAATGAGATTGATCCTATGAGCAGGTGTTGGAGCTTGTAAGAATCTCGCGCCTGCGTCAAGTGGTATGAGAGATTTGTTCTTGTCTATATATTTCAGGCATGGAGAAGCAGGGAATAAGAAAGCACTCTGATACACACATCAAGTGGTATCAAAGCAAGAACTATGTTTGTATATTTCAAGCAGAGGAAGGAAGACAGAGTTGTTGAGGAATCTGTAAGGATTGTTTGCAAGTAGGGAGTAGTCAAGAAGACAGTCAAGAGACTGTAGGATGAAGCTGGAAACACTAAGGATGCAGAGTGACAACAGGTTTGCTAGGAAAGCAGGCAAAGACAACACCATGGTTACTAAAGACCATAGGCATGCTAGGAGAAAGAAAAGAAAGGAAGAAAATCTTGTAGAAATGGATAAATAAAGGGATAAAGAGCTCTATGAATTAAAGTCAGACATAGAGAAGCTCGAACTGTGGATGCAGCAGGATAGGAGGATGAGACAGATAGGTGAATTGACGATGAAGAAGGAAAAAGAAAAATGGTCAGTCAAGGAGTTGATGGTCAGAGGGAAGCACAGGTTGTTGAGAAAGTGGTTGAGGTATGCTAAAAACCTCAAGGCCATAGAGGAAAAGATAATTTATGTCTGTGAGCCAGAAACTGGAAAATTTCTTGGTGAAGAGAATCAATTGGGATCAGTTGAGGATTTCAAGAACTGCGATGAGGGAAAGGATGAAATTCCATATTTCCAGGAGGGCAACAGGTTGAGATCGTTGTGGGGTCTCACGGACTATCAGGAGGACAGCAAGGGAATTTCACATTGCCAGCTGGGCAATGAAATGAGGTCACTGCGGGATCTCGGAGACTGCCTGGAGGGCAGTGAAGACATTTCATATTGCTAGGTGGGCAGAGATGAGAACGTGGGACTAGCTGAAAGTCTCATGGACTTGGAGGAGAGTTCAATTCAGTAGGGGTTGCTAATGAATATGGGATCGGTTGATCTCATAGTCTGCCAGGAGGGCAGCGGAAGCATCTCATATTGCCAAGTGGGAAGGGGTGAGC
>JASDQU010510023.1:31052-63575 GCA_032191745.1 Picea mariana | reverse complement strand
CATTTATTTGAACTGCAGTGAGGTGACAGATAGTAGGATCTCGTTTATACTTCTAAATATTTCTATTAAGATATTTGACCATTCTATTGGCAAGGACACCAGGGGTTTAAATAACCAATATAGAGAGTTTTTCCTTCATTATTTCAGTGCTCATTTCTATTTGCGCGCAGAGACATTTTACCAAGATAACCATTGTTTGTGATTTTCAATTTTTTCGATAGGTGGTCCAGTTCCAGGTTTTTCTATCATGGCTCCACGAAAAACGCCCAAGCTATTTGTCGAGAGTTCAAATCAGGGTTCAAACACTGTTTCTGATACCTCGCCTCGAAGTATTAATTATGTCAAGACATGGTCATACATTTCCAACATTCTGCAATCTGAGTCAATAAACTGTTCGGATGATTCTAGCAACAACGAGAAGGATTATTTATCAACCAAATACAAAATCGTCGCTCAAGAATAGATGCACAAAATAGCGGCAAGGCCAGGCTTCTTCCCTATTGTGATATGATCAAGTGGGTGCTGAACCATGTGGACATCCAGACCAGGATGATTATCAGCGAACAGAAGGTGACGATTGGTAATTTCAAGCCAGAACATTTGCGGGAAATGTATAAATTGTCACCCATGCCAAACCTGACTCACAACGCTGAATTTCTAGAAGGTTTCAAGAAGAAGGAGTGCGAGCAATATGCAAAAATTTTATCCAATATGATCAAAGACTGGGTCTCACACCCTGCGAAATTCAGGGCTGACACCAACGAGATATATTCAATGTCTTCCTTTGAGCCATAGTTCAAGTACATAGCGGTGATGACCTGCAGGTTGTATGGGAAGGAAGACACTACCCATTTTTTCCTCCCATGGGTGCCACTCATTCATACAGTCACTGAGGGTTTCTCCTTCGATTGGGCCAAATTGTTGTCTGATAGTCTGACCATTCAAATTACCGAATATAGAGCATAGAAGGCGAGTAAGAAAGCAACTTCATTCTTTATGTCTGCTTACATAATGGATGCCATCTGCTTCATGACACCCTTCCCACTAATGAACTGGAGATGGGCTCCATCTAATACAGAGAATATTCATGTCTACCACTCGAAGCTTTGGGAGGATAAGCCCAAAGAATTCATCTACGAGATCTTCAATTGGGTAATGGTGCCATTGCATGTCGCCATATTTGGCCAGCCACCTCCCATGCTTTCAGATAGCGTCGCGACCAACCTAAGTAGCGTGGCAGATTGGTATCTAGAAGCAAAATTTTCATATATCGAGGTTTTCGACACCTCTATTCCTCCATATGCTCTATTGCTATTCTTTCCATATAAGCTATTGTGTTGCAATATCGCCAGACAGACTGTGCTCGGTGGAATAAGAAAAGATCTCAAAGGAGTATAAAAAAAGGTATGGTCAACCTTCCCCATTCATATTGGTGTGTGTTCCTTGTTATATTTTGGCCACGCCAAATCCAAGGCTATGGCTTTAGAAGAAATGAAGTTGGTGGATATTGAGTTCAAGAAGCACAACCCTAGTAAGGTTGTGAGAAATCACCTGGAGAGTTGTGGCCTGAAGAGATATGAACATGAGGATTCCCCTCATGATGAAATATTCCAGGGCGTGAGGTCCTTCTCTGAAGTCCTAAGTCAGATTCAAGCCCTTCCACCAGGAGATGTGACCGATTTTTTGAAATTCCAGGAGCACCGACGGAGTTGTTTCCCCCAGATTTTACAGGGTGAAGCCCCAAAGCTTCCAGTTACAAAGAATATGGAAGCCAAAGGTGAAAAGGAATCGATTCCTAATAGGGAGAAGAACCAAGGGAAAAAAGGGGAGGCTGAAACCTCAGAGCAAGGAGCCAAAGTCCCCTACAAACAAGAAGAAAACCCCGAAAAGGGTACGCCAGGCAAGCAGGTCCAAGGTCAAGCAGGGATACCCTCGCAAGGATCGGGCAACTCACTATCATTCATGTCAAACAATGCGGTCATAGATGTTACCCTGAAACAACCATCCAAGGAAGTCGGTAGTCTGATTTCTATTATCACACCCTTACAGTTCACAAAGGGGAATCTCGATGCGGGGTGGATTTTCGATGAAGAACTGACACCCATTTTTGTAGAGGAGTTGCCTCCTAACAAATTTTTCTTTGCTAAAAAAAGGAAGGGCATGGTGAGGAAAGAATTATATCAAAGAGAGGGAGTAGTGGCCAAAAAATTCAAATTCATGACAGATGGGAAGGCTGTGAAAGAGAAGGATTTCACAGACGAGATAGTAGGAACACTAGGGGCTTATGCTGCAACCAATCAATACTCAGTTGGAACTTTGAAGGCCTAGTTGAAACGAAAGAACCTCTTGATCAGTAAATTGGAAGCTAAAGTGGCTACTGCCAAAGCAAATTCCAAGGACAAGGTGAGCAAAAGCCTCGAGCAAGCCTGAATAGTCAATCTGCAAGACATCGAGAAACTTAGATACAACCTTGAGTAGGTGTGCCAGTTGGTGCAAATTAGCCAAACGCAAGTAATCCAACAGAGGAAACAAATTATAGAATTACAATCGAAGTTGGATGTTTTCGAGAATCAGGTTTTAGACATAAAAATGTTCAGATCCCAAGCTACTGAAGTCTGATAGAAGGTATTAACGACTCAACAAGACTTGCTTGTAAAAGTAGGAACTATTCAGAACCACTTTCAAACGATAGATCAAGGGTTAGAAAGTATTTCTTTGAGGTAAAAAGAAGTCGAGGTAGCTCGAGTTTCTTTCCAAGACGTTGTTATAGCTACAACGAAGATAGAGATGGTTGGCAGCTCCAAATTATCCGTCACAGAACAAACTAGAGGGAATATCTTGTTGAAGGTCTAGGAGCATAATATATCAGAAAGTAGGGGGAGAGATAATGAAGTGATGAATTCTTGTGAGGAAACATTCACCTTGATAAGTAAAAGTTTGCTAGACCTTGATAAGGAAATAAGTGTTGGGATTCTAGGCAAAATCAATATAGCTAAACACTTGCTGGAAATCAAAGAAAATGTGGAGAAAGAGCAAGCGGAGATATCCCAGATAACACAGGTCGATATGGTCCAAGCAGACAAATGGCTAGTGTAGCCAAGTTTATAATTATGCTCTATCATCATGGAAGACCGACAAGTAGGGAAAAGGTTGCCACAACTAGCGAAGAGTTGTTACACCTTTGAAGCAAGAAACCAAGCAGAGCCTTCCAGGTTGATAGCTCAGTTGGTGGAGAGGTGTGTCATTTGCATCGAGTAGGTGAAGGGGCGGGTTTCTGGTGCTAAATAATGACAAATGTCAACCTTTTCTATTTCTAGAGCCGGAAGGGTAGATAAAGGAAGGTTCTCCGCCCTTGTGAGGGAAGACAATGATGAGGAGATGAAACACTCCAATTTTCCATTTGTAACTGACAAGTTTCCAGAATGATCGAAATTCTAGATGTTCAGAGTTTGTTTAAATAAAGGAGAGATTGTAATAGAAAGGGATTTTATCTAGTGGTAGATTGTAATAGAGAAAGTTCTTTTTAGCCAGGATTAATACAAAGCGAATTGAAGACTCCATATTCCATCAAGATTGAGTTATGTGTTTTTTCTTCTGTATTTCATGCATCATGTCATTTTTTACATATATGTCTTTGATGAATGTTTTAGATGCAATTTAGTATAAATTCTATTGTGGTGATCAGGTTTTAGGTATCTAGTTATTTACAGTTTTTCCTCTATATCAGCTACTAGCAGGTACAAGACTTGTGAATTACTTAGATCTCTACATTATATGCTTTCATCAAGGTATTCATGTCCTTTCTTCTTCTACCACAACATGGGATTCCTCTGAAATTGATGCCCCACATTGTTGACAGCTCTATGTTTTCACACTCAGTTTCAAGATTTTAAACTCAGTTATGGAAAATGACCTTCAATTTCGTTAAACCCTTTGGTTGGCTTCACTGAATTTTCCCCGTATAATCTGAAGTTGAGATAAGTAGTTTAAAACATCAACCTTCTTTAAAAGTTATGTTTTCCCATGACTGTACCCATTGTAAGACAGCCCAACATCGAACCTAGTCTATCATATCAAACTAGCATCGTTTTGAATCTTTTTGATACCATACTTAAGACCGCCACCACCTGGACAGAGCTCGAATGTTCATGGGCTGCCATCGAGCAGGATATCAACATTTAAGAATATTTGGAAGCTAGACAAAGACAACTCAAATATCGACGATAGCTTCATCCCCCAAATTTGTTTCTTCCCCTCTTTTTTCTTTCACTCTTTTTAGATGCTTAGACTCTACACTTTATAGCCTTAAGTGTAGACTCAAGAACAACATCTTTCTGGTGCTGTTGCTGGGGACAGAGAATTGTAGTCAGTTTCCCCTGAGAAAACGACATTTCCAAGTTTCATTTTTTGATAGTGAACAAAGAGAGAACACCTTTTTAAGGCTAAACCTTCATCATTCACTTGGAAACTCTACTCTTAAGTAAGCTGTCATCCTTTCGAAAGAACACCAGACAAAACCCAGATGCCAAATAGACAGTGCCAATTTTCGACCCTGAAAAAATACTAAGACCAAGTGGTCTTTGTAAACAAAACGAAGTTTCATATCAACTCAAGTCTAATCAGTCTAAAGATAAGACCTCTTTCGAACCTTCATCCTCACAAGAACTTCCTCTCAGGAAAATATTGGATAGTGCTGTCAAAACCAAGACTTGTCTGACTACCTCTTATGTTACAAAGGGCGACACGCCTGCCTCAAAGCTCATCTCTATTGATATCCCATCGACTCTCAATATAAACCCCTCTGTCACTCAAGGCCTTGAATAATTTTCCATGTACACGGATTCGACATTGGTGAGTTCTCCCATTTACATATCCTACAAGTCAGAGGAGCCAAGTCCACATATACCTTCTTCTCCTTTTTCATATTTCACCTCCCCTGGTAAAAATTTTCCCAATTTTTCCCCTTTCCACCCCGAGGAAGCCAAAGAGTCGCTATACATCTTCGCCAACCCTCTTTATAATGCAATGATTTCCTCTCCCAGGTTATCCATGGCTGTCGCCGAAGGAGGAGTAGGGGGAATAAGAGGTTAAGGCCAGCAGCTGCCTCCCAGGGTTTTCACCAAAGTAGCCGCTAGATATGACCCCTTGGTCCTTCCCATACCTCTCCATGATTTACCTGAAAACTATATGAAAAACTTACCCAAGTTCACAGGAGAAGGGGATCTAACTGCAGCCGAGCATATCAATTTTTTTGATCAATTCGCTGATATTCTATGTCTCGAGCATGAGGACGTGTATTCTTGATTGTTTGTCCAAACCTTCTAAGGACAGGTAAGAAATTGGTTTCGGAGCCTGCCCCCAGTTTCAATCATATCCTACGATGCGCTAGAAGACCTCTTTGTCAAACAATGGGGCGAAATAAAGGATCATTTATACTATTTGACTGAGTTTGGTTCTTTAAAGAAAAAGGGATCTGAAACTGTTATGGAATTTATACAAAGGTTTAACAAGTTGTATAATAAGATCCCTGTTGAATTTAAACCATCTCAACCCGCCACCAAAGTAACTTTCGCAGGAGCTTTTGAACCCAATTTTGCTCTACTATTAAGAGAAAAGAGAGGGGCCGACCTAACCCGAATGCAAGATGATGTTGTGGAAATTAACTCAAACATGATGGCTTCAGGTAAATTAAAAAGGAAAATTGAGATGGGAAACAAGGAAACTAGATGTCTCAGAGAACAAGCAAGTCCCTCTGGATCTGGAAGATCCTCAAATGACAAAATGGATGACATGGCTAGGATAATAAAAGAACTATCAAACAAAATCTCGAGAATGGAGCTAGATCAATCCAAAGATGATCAATTTATTAAAAGAGAATTAAGGAGAAATCCCAATCCTCAGTTCCAACCAAGACAAATTAAAAATGAAGACCAAAAGATCCAAGCACCTCTGAAAAATGAAAATTTTATAGGGGGAAGTTATATGCAAGAGTTCGAAGACTTGGAAGAAGACATAAAAAACTTAGGCGATGACTATGTACAACCTCACTTGACCAAAGAAGATTATGAGAAGTCCCTAAACACAGAACAATCATTGGTCGAAGACAATAACCTAAACGACGTTGATGATTTCTCTTTTCAAGGAATGGCCTACACCATAATGGCCAAGCTCCAGCACAAATACAATCTGAGACCTAGAAACAAACTAGTGTCGACTGCGCAACCCAATAAAATTTTTCCTAGGAGCGAAATATACCAACCCGTCCAAAAAGAGACCGAGATGTGAAATAACATAGGGGTAGATTCGCAGAATACCAACGTAAAAGGGATCGAAGACCAAGCGAGAAGAAATAAGGTAGCTGAAACGCGGACACCCGAAACTAGAAACATTGAAAATAAAATAGTGCTACTAAATAAAATGGACAGGAAGGAGTCTAAGGTTTCAGCCAAGGAAACGAATAAAATTGTGAGAGTTTTTTGCTTAGAAAGCGAGATAAAAAAGATCAAGATACCCATACCTTTGGTCGAGTTGGCGAAGAATCCTGTGTACCAAAAACAAATAACCAAGATGATAAATTTTTCAGATCTGGAGAGTCAGTCCAACGTAATAAATCTGGAAGATGACAAGCCTAATATCACTTTTGGGCCACATTTTGAAGGTGCCAGAGATACMATCACCCCTTTCTATATTACCCTGAAAGTGCATGATTGGTTGTTKCATAATTGCATGCTAGAYWTCTGGGGACTCTCATAATGTAATACCYAAATCTATTATGGAAAGACTAGGCCTYGAAATCACCAGACCCTATGGATATCTTTACTCGTTTGATTCAAGGAGAGTTAAGTGCATGGGCATGATCAAAGATTTAGTAGTCACGACTCACCCTTGCCCAGATTCCGGTGAAAAATGTCCTAATGAACGTAGTTGTCATTGATATACCCCTAAAGTATGGTTTACTATTATCTATATCTCGGGGAGCCAAACTCGGGGGATCCCTTCAGCTGGATATGACCTACACCACAATCCCTATTTTTGGTGGACAGTTCACACGGTTATACAGGGAAAAATGGTTGACATATATGGTAAGTGATCCATAGAATCCTAACAATTACCCTGTTTACATCACCGATCAAGACCTGGGAAATTGTATTCTATCCTTCGACAATACTGAAGATAATTATACAAAAGAAAGTGACATCAATGAAATCAAAACTGAAAAAACAACTAAAAATGTGTACAACACTGGAATTTGGAAAATGTTCTTTGATGTTGCTTCGTCGTGTGAAGGGGTAGGTGTGGGAGTGATTTGTATAGCACCTGAAAATGAATTCGTCATTCCCTTCTCTTACAGGATACAGTGGGACGTAGGCTGCACAAACAACGTTTGCAAATATGAAGCTCTAGCCCTGGGTCTAGAAGCTGCCAAGAAGTTGAACATAAGGAACTTAGAGGTCTATGGAGATGCTGAACTAATTGTGAAGCAGGTGAATTGGAAATATCAAGCCAAGCACCCAAGACTAAGGTCCTACAAAAATTGCACCTGAGATCTAATGGAAAATTTATTTTCATCGGTAAATCTTCATTTCGTCCCATGAGCCGAAAACCAACAGGTTGATTCACTGGCCAAAGCAACTTCGACTTTCACACCCCCTACCGCTTTCAAGTTAAAATACCACATAGAGGTAAGGCACAAACCATCCATACCAAACAACATACAACACTGGTAGGTCTTTGAAGATGACGAACATATTGGAAAGTTTCTGAAAATGGTGGGTGATTTCTCTGAAACCCACATTGACCAGGAAAACCAAAACGATCATACCTGGATTATGCAGGAAGGGGAGGAGCCTCAGGAGTTCTGAGAAAAAATTGCAAATCATCACCTGCTAGTGTTAAAAAGTAACCAGATCCCTAAAGGCCTGATACCTCTAGAAAGGTTGTTTGATCAAAACGACATGCCTCTGAAGTCCACCTTGCAACCCCAACTAGAGGAGGTCGAAGACTATGACGTGGGAACCACCAAAGAGCCTAGGATAGTGAAGTTATCAAAGTACCTTCCTCTTGAGCTAAAAATCAAGTATAAGGACTTACTCAGGCAGTATAAAGATGCCATTGCATGGTCTTACGATGAGTTCAGAACCTATGATACCTCTATGATTGAGCACAAGATGCCTTTGAAACCTAGTGTTAAACCCTTAGACAAATCAACCCCATTTTACTACTTGTGGTCGAAAGAGAAGCGAAAAATTTGTTAGACGCAAAAATAATTGTACCTCTCAGGTACTCTGACTGGGTGGCGAACTTAGTCCCAGTTAGGAAGAAAAGTGGGGAGATCAGACCAAGTCCTCTCTCAAAGATAACTATCCTCTGCCCAAAATGGATCACGTTTTGGAAAAAGTAGTTGGCGCAAATAGGATGTCAATGATCGATGGGTTTTTCGGTTACAATCAAATTTCTCTCAACGAACATGATAAAGAAAAAACAACTTTCACAACCTTTTGGGGCACGTTCATGTATAACAAAATTCCTTTTGGTCCGATGAACACAGGTGCTACCTTACGACGCGCTATGGATATCGCCTTCATCAGTGAAAGAGATAAATTCATGGTTATCTACCTCGACGACCTGACTGTCTTCTCTAAATCTGACGAAGACCATCTGTTACACCTAAAGCAAACATTTGAAAAATGATGAAAATTTGGTTTGTCTTTAAACCCCAAGAAGTCTCACTTTGTGATGCAAGAAGGTAAACTCTTGGGCCACATTGTGTCTCAAGACGGAATTAAAATCGACCCTAAAAGGGTGGAAGCTATAGACACCATAAATATTCCTAGAAATATAAAAGAGATTCAGTCATATTTAGGAAAAATAAACTTTTTGAGAATATTTATCCCAAACTTTGCTGAAATTGTGAAATTGATCACAGGTATGCTAAAGAAGAACAACGAAGTGAAATGGATGGCAGAGGCTAAAGTGTCGTTTGCACGCATCAAGAAATTTATCAGCAAAGCGTCCGTACTAGCAAGCCCTGATTACCTAAAGGATTTCTTGATTTTCTCGTTCACCTCCAAACACACAGTGGCAGCAATACTTCTCCACAAGAATGAAGAGGGTTTCGAGCAACCAATAGCTTTTTTTAGTAAAAGTCTCAGAGATGCTGAACTGAGATACGATATAATAGAGAAACAAGTGTATGCTATGGTTAAGGCTTTGAAGGCTTTTAGAACTTATGTGCTTCACACCTAGGTAATCACATATGTTCCCACCAGTTTCATGAAGGATATATTGGTTCATCCTGACAGTGATGGAAAAAGGGGTCGGTGGCTCGCTAAAATTCAAGAGTTCGACTTAGAGATAAAACCAATGAAACTAGTAAAAGGAAAAGGTCTAGCTAAGCTCTTAGCGGAATCAAATTTCAGAGCACTCAGAATAAATAACCTTCAAGGATACGAAGGAAAAGGGGATGTAAATGAGCCCAACGACCAAATAGCTATCTCCAGAATCGAAGAGAAGATTTCCCTTTCAGATTGGTATAAAGATATAGTTTCCTACCTACTAACCCTGAAATGCCTTAGAAATATGCCTCCAGCCAAAGCCAGGACACTGAAACTGCATGCGGTGAAGTACTGTATATTCGAAAGTCAACTGTACTAGAAGAACCCCTTAGGCTTCCTACTGGTTTGTTTGGTAGAATCAGAAACAAAAGGGGTCATAAACGAATTCCCTGAAGGAATGTGCGGAGGGCATCACGCCTGGAGGGAAAATGCTTATAAAATTTTGTGGGCAGGATATTATTGGCCTAAACTTTTCTCAGATGTCAACGTCAAAGTCAGAACTTGTAACCCTTTCCAGTTGTTTGTAGGAAAACAAAATCTCCCAGTGTTACCTTGGTTCTTGTCAAAACTGAAGCCCCTTTTCAACAATGGGGGTTAGATTTTATAGGCGAAATCAACCCACATTCCAGCACTCAACACAAATGGATCCTCACCACCACAGATTATTTCACCAAATGGGTGGAGGCTATTCTGACTAGGAAGGAAACCGATTCGGTGGTGATAGATTTCCTGGAAGAGAGCATACTGTCCAGATTTGGTTGTCCCCGAAAGATAGTAATGGATAATGCCCATGAATTCAAGTCTATGGAAATGGTTAGATTTTGCCAAAAATATAACATCATATTGGGCCACTCCACAACATACTACCCTCAAGTTAATGGGTTAGCTGAATCATCAAATAAAAGTTTAATTACAATAATTAAGAAGGTGTTGAGCGAAAACAAAAGATCTTGGCATGTACACTTAAGGTACACTTTGTGGGCAAATCGGATAGGTACGAAGAAATCCATTGGTATTTCCCCTTTCCAAATGGTATACGAGACTGATGCAGTATTACCTATAAATTTTCCCATCCCAGTAATGAAGCTCTGGCAAGATGAGAAATAAGAGCCAAACCACATCACAAGAAGAATAAATCAATTGATTGAGGTCCAACAACGCAGAACCGAGGTGGACGCAAGGATGCAGAAATACCAGGACAACATGAAGGAGTTGTTCGATCATAAAGCCAAAAACAAGGATTTCCTCCCCGACGATTTGGTTTTGAAATGGGATTCTAGGAGGGAAGATTCAGAAAAACATGGTAAATTTGATCATATATGGTATGGGCCGTTCAAAGTCTCAACTTTTGAAGGGAAGAATTCATTTTTGTTAAAGAATTTGGACAGTAAAACTCTCAACACCCCTGTCAACGGGCGTTATTTAAAGCACTATATGCAATAAATGAGTCCCAAATCTCCATTGTATATACCGTTTTGTGTTTCCCTTTTTATTTTTTATAAACTTTTCGATAAGTTCACTTTAATCGCCAATAAAACAGGCTGTTGATTTCCTAGAAGTAGAGACATCAATTTTGACACCCAAAATCCCGTAAATCTTGAAGACCTAATACTCTTTATGTTGTTTCATACATGCCTCCGAATTATAGCCCAAACTATGAAAGGAGAAAGCCACGGTCAATTATCTAGAAATTGACCCACCCGAAACAGGTGACAAAGAATTTGTTTTTTTTCAAGAAGAAAATTAAGTGGTAAGGCAAAGGGATAAATTTATGAAGTATCTGGGTTTTCAAACGATAATCAATTAAACGCAATACTGGTCTCACAAGTATGATGTATTCACCTCAGTCCAGATTGCATGATAACATCCGGTTTTTTGAGGTCCATAGCCTTCTCTCTTTCCATTTTTCACCCTTGGTCCTCTCTCCTTAAGCTTTGACACCAGCCCATACCATCCACAAAGGAAAAGAGATTCCTCTTCAATTTGGGAAACTGGCGAATGTCTTCAGAAGTGAGCTGGTCTTCACAGCTCCTCGGTCCCTTGGTGAACAAGACCATGCGTAGGCAGATCCTAACTCTCTTAGGTCTTTTAATAGTTTTCAAATGGTTAAGTCTTGCTCAAAAGAAGACCCCTGGAAATGAATTCCCCCCTTTTTCTTGTGGACTAGGGAATTCTGAAGGTTAAGAGTAAGTTGGTCCAGAGAAATCAAAGCAAGTTGACAGGCTTCTGTTGTGAATTTTACACAAATATCACCCCTGGTATAATTTATACAAATTGATTGCCCCCACTTCATTTTGCAAAAATAAAATATAAGAAAGATGGTGAAAGTAAATTCATAATTGATTGCCCCCATCTAGTCCAAAGAGATGATGAAAGGAAATCCATAAAATGATTTCCCTCGTCTCATCATTTAAATTCATAATTACCTTTTGAAGTGGTGAAAGGAAATTCAATAAAGGGGACCAGATAACTTCACCGGGGTACTAAACAGGATCGTTGGCAGTGAAGCAATGTCTAAGATATCTGTAAGGTTGTCATACATAAATCATACTATGCTCTGGTAATTAAATTTCTCGAAACTGGATCTACATCTCAGGTTCATTGCAGGTCTCCCTGATTAAAAGAATGGATTTTACTTTGTTTTGATGCAAGCCAAAACCTATAGGACCTGTTGAAGTTCCTAAGATTGGTTTAGACCATCTTGAGCAGACCCAATTTCAGTGTCAAGGAAGGGACAATTACCGTGGACTGCAGTTGAGCTTAGAAAGCGTTTTGGGTTTTGAAAGCTTTCCAGAATTAATTTTGAAACCTCAAGGTTTTCTCTGTATCCTCTTCCCCAACCAGTTTATCATAATCAAACTGATGACTCCATTTACCCATGTAGGCACTAGGTCTACTATTATTCTCATCCCACGAGGAGGCGAGATCCCTAGTTGGAGCCTATGTTGGAGCCACCTTCTTCTAAATAAGTGAGATGTTATACTTAAGCCCAAAAAGCTAGTTTCGGGATTTCATTTATTTCGTGACTCTACCCACTGAATCCTTAGTATCTTGACACATGAAATGGCGATAACGGTTTTAAAAGTTTACCCAGGTTAGTGTCAAGAGTAAATCACTTTAAATCTTAGCTAAGCACTATCATGATTTCGCGACTCGACGATCGCTCTCCCAAAAAGAAATACCTTCGTAGCTCTAAGTTGTGAAGTCACGATATTCATTAATTAAGCATAGGTTAATTAAGAGCTTAAGTCAGATCACGAGTAATCAACTAAATCACATCATCATGATTTCGGGTTTTGGGGGCTCAAAGGCTAGGAGTGAAATCTTTCGATACGACGAACGCCGAAAAAAGGGGATTAAAGACTAAAATGCACTTAATTAAAGGAACTAAATTGGATTAATCAACGCGTTAAACAACCTTTAACACACACCATCTACGTAGTAAGTTTTAAACATTTTTGCATTTTTTTGTGTTACGACTCGTCAAGCATTTATGACATTTATTTGAACTGCAGTGAGGTGACGAATATTAGGATCTCGTTTATACTTCTAAATATTTCTATTAAGCGATTTGACTATTCTGTTGGCAAGGACACCAAGGGTTTAAATGACCAAGATAGAGAGTTTTTCCTTCATTATTTTAGTTCTCATTTCTATTTGCGTGCAGAGCCATTTTACCAGGATAACCGTTGTTTGTGATTCTCATTGTTTTTGACAGGTAGTCCAGTTGCAAGTTTCTCTATCATAGCTCCATGAAAAATTCCCAAGTCAGCTGCTAAGAGTTCAGGTCAGGGTTCAGATGTTGTTTCTGATACCTCGCCCCGAAGTATTAATTCTATCAAGACATGCTCATACATTTCCAACATTTTGCAATCCAAGTCGATAAATTGTTCGGATGATTCAAGCGACAACAAGAAGGATGATTTATCAACCAAATACAAAATCATCGCTCAAGCAGAGATGCAAAAAATAGCGGCGAGGCCCTAGATTCTTCCCTATTGTGATATGATTAGGTGGGCACTGGACCATGTGGACATCCCGAATAGAACGATTTATGAGCGAACATAAGTTGACGATTGGTACTTTCAAGCCAAAACATTTGCGGGCAATGTATAAATTGTCACCGACACCAAACTTGACTCACAATGCTGAATTTCTAGAAGGTTTCAAGAAGAAGGAGTGCGAGTAGTATGCAAATATTTTATTCGATCTGATCAAAGACTGGGTCTCACACCCCACGAAATTCAGGGCTGACACTAATGAGATCTATTCAATCTCTTCCTTGGAGCCACAGTTCAAGTACATAGCGATGATGACCTGCAGGTTGTATGGGAAGGAAGAAACTACCCATTTTTTCTTCCCATGGGTGCCACTCATTCATACAGTCACTAAGGGTTTCTCCTTCGATTGGTACAAACTGTTTTTCAACAGTCTAACCAGTCGAATTACTGAATATCAAGCATAGAAGGCGAGTAAGAAAGTAGCTTCGTTCTTTATGTCTTCTTACATAATGGATGCCATCTCCTTCATGACAACCTTCCCAATAATGAACTAGAGTTGGGATCCATCTAATACAGAGCCTATTCATGTCTACCACTTGAAGCTTTGGGAGGATAAGGCCAAAGAATTCATCTACGATATTTTCAACTGGGTAATGGTGCCATTGCATGTCACCATATTTTGCCAGCTGCCTCCTAGGATTTCAGATAGCTTCATGACCAACCTAAGTAGCGTGGAAGATTGGTATCTAGAGGTAGAATTTTTGTATATCAGGGTTTTCGGCACCTTTGTTTCTCCATATGATCTACCTCTATTCTTGCCAGATAAGCTATTGTGTCATGAGATTTCCAGACAGAATGTGCTCGGCAAAATAAGAAAAGAGCTCAAAGGAGTATCAAAAAAGGTATGGGCACCCTTCCCCATTCATATTGGTGCATATTCCTTGTTAGATTTTGGCCACGCCAAAGCTGAGGCTTGACTTTAGAAGAAATGAAGCTGGTGGATATTGAGTTCAAGAATCATGACCCTAGTAAGGTTGTGAGAAATCACCTAGCAAGTTGTGGCTTGAAGAGATATGAACACGAGGATTCACCTCATGATGAAATATTCCAGGGCAAGAGGTCCTTCTTTGAATTCCTAAGTCCGATTCAAGCCCTGCCACTTGGAGATGTGGCCGATTTTTTGAAATTTCAGGAGCACCAATGGAGTTGTCTCCCCCAAATTTTATAGGGTGAAGCCCCAAAACTTCCAGTTACAAAGAAGATAGAAGCCAAAGGTGCAAAGGACTCGAGTCCTAATAGGGAGAAGAACCAATGGAAAATAGGGGAGGCTGGAACCTCAGAGAAAGGAGCCAAAGTCCCCTACAAACAGGAAGAAAACCCTAAAAAGGGTACGCCAGGAAAGTAGGTCCAAGGTCAAGCAGGGATACCCTCGCAAGGATCGGGTGACTCACTATCGCTCATGTCAAACAAGCCAGTCACAGATGCTACCCCAAAATAGCCATCCAAGGAATTCAATAGTCTAATTTCTATTATCACACCCTTACAGTTCACAAAGGGGAATCTTGATGTGGGGTGGATTTTCGATGAATAACTAATGCCCATTTTTGTAGAGGAGCTACCTCCTAACGAATTTTTCTTTGATAAAAAAGGAAGGTTGTGGTGAGGAAATAATTATATCAAAGAGAGGGCGTAGTAGCCAAAGAAATCAAAATCATGATATATGGGAAGGCTTTGAAAGAGGAATATTTCAGAGACAAGATAGAAAGAACACTAGGGGCTTATGCTACAGCCAATCAATACTTAGTTGGAACTTTGAAGGCCCAGTTGAAGTGAAAGAACCTCTTGATCAATAAATTGGAAGCTAAAGTGGCTATTGCTGAAGAAAATGCCAAGGACGAGGTGAGAAAAAGCCTCGAGCAAGCCTGAATAGTCGATCTATAGGAGATCAAGAAACTTAGATCCGACCTTGAGTAGGTGCGCCAGTCGGCGCAAATTAGCCAAATGCAGGTAAGCCAATAGGGGCATCAAATTATATCATTACAATCGAAGTTGGATGTTGTCGAGAGTCAGGTTTTAGACATAAAAATGTTCAAATCCCAAGCTACTGAAATCCGACAGAAGGTATTAACATCTCAACAAGACCTACTTGTAAAAGTAGGAACCATTCAGAACCACTTTCAAACGACAAATCAAGGGTTAGAAAGTATTTCTTTGAGGGAAAAAGAAGCCAGGGTAGCTTGAGTTTCTTTCCAAGACATTGTTATAGCTATGACGAAGATATAGATGGTTGGTAGCTCCAAATTATCCATCCCAGAACAAACTAGAGGGAATATCTTGTTGAAGGTGTGGGAGCAGAATATATCAGAAAGCAGGGGGAGAGCTAATGAAGTGATGAATTCTTGTGAGGAAACATTCACCTTGATAAGTAAAAGTTTTCTAGACATTGATAAGGAAAGAAGTGTTGGGACGCTAGGCAAAATCAATATAGCTAAACACATGTTGGACATCAAAGAAAATGTGGAGAAAGAGAAAGCAGAGATATCCCAGACAAGACATGTCGATATGGTCCAAGTGGACAAATGGCTAGTGCAGCCAAGTTTACAATTATGCTCTATCATCATGGAAGACCGACAAGTAGGGAAAAGGTTGCCACAGCTAGCAAAGAGTTGTTACACCTTTGAAGAAAGCAACTAATCAAAGCCTTCCAGGTTGATAGCCCAGTTGGTGGAGAGGTGTGTCATCTGCATCGAGCAGGAGAAGGGGCAGGTTTCTGGTGCTAAATAATGACAAATGTCAACCTGTTCTATTTCTAGAGCTGGAAGGGCAGAGAAAGGAAGGTGCTCTTCCCTTATGAGGGAAGACAAAGATGAGGAGATTAAACGCTCCAATTTTCCATTTTTAACTGACAGGTTTCTAGAACGATTGGGATTCTAGATGTTTAGAGTTTGTTTAAATAAAGGAGAGATTGTAATAGAAAGGGATTTTGGCCAGTGGTAGATTGTAATAGAGAAAGTTCTTTTTAGCCAGGATTAATACAAAGCGAATTGAAGACTCCATATTTCGTCGAGATTGAGTTATGTGTTTTTTCTCTGTATTTCATGCTTCATGTCATTTTTTACATATACGTCTTTGATGAATGTTTTAGCTACAATTTAGTATAACTTCTATTGTGGTGATCAAGTTCTAGGTATCTAGTTATTTATAGTTTTTCCTCTATATCGGCTACTAGTAGGTACAAGACCTATGAATTACTTAGATCTCTACATTATATGCTTTCATCAAGGTATTCTTGTCTTGTCTTCTTCTTCCATAGCATGGGATTCCTCTGAAATTAATGCCCCACATTGTTGACAACTCTATATTTTCACACTCGGTTTCAAGATTTTAAACTCAATTACGGAAAACGACCTTCGATTTCGTTAAACCCTTCAGTTGGCTTCACTGAATTTTCCCCATATAATCTGAAGTTGAGATAAGTAGTTTAAAACATCAACCTTCTTTAAAAGCTCTGTTCTTCTCATGACTATACCCTTCATAAGATAACCCAACATCGAACCTGGTCTATCGGATCAAACCAGCATCGCTTTGAATATTTTTGATACCATACTTAAGACTGCCACCACCCAGACAGAGCTCGAATGTTCATGGGCCGCCATCGAGCAAGATATCAGCATTCAAGAATATTTGGAAGCTAGACAAAGACAACTCAGATATCGGCCATAGCTTCATCCCCCGAAGTTGTTTCTTCCCCTCCTCTTTCTTTCACTCTTTTTAGATGCTTAGACTCTACACTTTATAGCCTTAAGTGTAGACGCAGGAACAACAGTTATGATGAAACTTTCAACTCCATGTTATGATTTTAAGTTATGTGGACTGTAAATGTGAATGTGTACTTGGAAGGATCTTATTCCAAAGCTAAAATTGACAAGCACTGACATGATATCGATCTTTTATTCTCTAAATGCTTCTATTTTTCATGTATCCTTTCCTTCTCACCAAATGTTTTCTTTTTTGTTCTCCACATTATTCTCATCCCACATTGACCACGAGTAATTGTTCTCTCCTCAAAATAAAAACAAGAATCTTCTTCCCCATTAAAAAAAATTCGCTAATTATTCGCCACATTGACCACGAGTAATTATTCGCTAATCAAATAAACAATTCCAACAATTCCACCTAATAGTTTGAATAAATCAATGTTTATTCATTTTTTACCAAATATCACATTATAGTATGAATAAAAGGTCCACCTAATAACATAAATAAATCAGCCCTTCATTCACAATCGGTAGACATGAGGGAATTTAACATGATGCACCAAATAACATAAATAAATCAACCCTTCAATCAGTCTTGGTAGACATGAGGGAATTTAACATGGTGTTTGAAATAAAAATACTACTCGGAGGGGTTTACTCTTTCCTATAGTGGAATTGGTCAATTGATATGTGGTATTATGCTCAACACTTTAGTAAATCGTTTTTAATGAAAATTGAAATACGATTTTATTAAAAATAAAAAATTATAATTGGTGTCAATGATTTCACTGGTAAAGTCTACAGAGGTATACATATCCTATCTCCTCTGGATTTGAACTTGTGAACTCTTAAGAGGAAACACATGTTCTTAATCATTAGGCCCATTCAAACTATATATAAATTATAATATGAATAAACAAGTCCACCTAATAATATGAATAAATCAATCTTTAATTCATTGTAGATATTCTTTCCTATAGTGGAATTGGTCAATTGATATGTGGTATTATGCTCAACACTTTAGTAAACCATTTTTAATGAAAATTGAAATACRATTTTATTAAAAATAAAAAATKATAATTGGTGTCAGTGATTTCACTGGTAAAKTCTATAGAGGTATACATATCCTATCTCCTCTGGATTTGAMCTTGTGAACTCTTAAGAGGAAACACATGTTATTAATCATTAGGCCCATTCAAACTATATATAAATTATAATATGAATAAACAAGTCCACCTAATAATATGAATAAATCAATCTTTAATTCATTGTAGATATTCTTTCCTATAGTGGAATTGGTCAATTGATATGTGGTATTATGCTCAACACTTTAGTAAACCATTTTTAATGAAAATTGAAATACGATTTTATTAAAAATAAAAAATTATAATTGGTGTCAGTGATTTCACTGGTAAAGTCTATAGAGGTATACATATCCTATCTCCTCTGGATTTGAACTTGTGAACTCTTAAGAGGAAACACATGTTATTAATCATTAGGCCCATTCAAACTATATATAAATTATAATATGAATAAACAAGTCCACCTAATAATATGAATAAATCAATCTTTAATTCATTGTAGATAAACATGATAAAATGTATGTTTTATATAAATTATCAATAACAATCCTAATTGCAAAAGTAAGGTGTATATAAGCAATATATATTCTTTCCTTATTGGAGCTATAAGTATTTTAATATTTAGTCAATCATTATGTAATTTTTTTTAAATAAACTTTGGAAATAAGTTAGTATTCGAATTATAAATTTTAAAACTAAAAAATTACTAACTAAACAAAAAATTATTAATTAAACAAAAGAAAATCACTAATAATAAACCAATTGTGATAAAATTACTAATTAAACAAAAGAAAATCGCTAATAATAAACCAATTGTGATAATCCTGTAGAAATTCTAATTCAAAGATTTCAATACCATTTATACAATGGAGTTTGTCTATTAAAAAAATAAGCAAATGAAAATCATTAATAATAAACTAATTGTGATAATCTTATGGAAATTCTAGTTCAAAGGTTCCAATACCTTTTATACAATGGAGTTTGTCTATTCAAAAAATGGTATCATAGTGAAACACTTTAGTATGTGAGATCATTGTGTAAATTGTTTCAATTTTTTTTATGAAATATAAGATTAATCCTATATTAAGAATAAAAATTGTAGCACTGGTAACTATAAATTAACTATATTACGAGTAAGGAGTTTAGGCTTGAAAGGATAATCATTTCCCTCATTCACATGCACGACATTAATTTGGTTTTGGGATTTGAATTCTTTAGAGAAAGGTTGAATTGGTAAGGTGGGATAATAAACGACGTTCAAGATAAGATAGTTGTGATGAAGGGAGAAAGATAGGTCAGCCAAAACCCAACCCGGTAAAAGCTATGTTAGTATTTGGTTAATATTATGAAATTTATGTCTTTTTGAGTTTGTTCTAGGGGGTGATATGGGTTCTTTGTCTTTCGTGTTTAGTCTTTGGAGGGTAGGCACATCCTGTGTATTGTTCTCTAATATGGTTTTGTATGGTTATATTGTGTTTAGTTCTTTAGTATTTGGAGGGTAGGCGTAACTTATGTATGCTTCCTTTTAGCATCTTTGCATCTTGAGAAATTTCCTAGTTTTTTGGGTTTTGTTGGTGTCCAAAACCTTATCTTTTGGGTGATCTTTCCCTAAGTCAATTTGGAATCTATCTCAAATTACCTACATCTTAGTTTTGAATCGTTATTTTCCTTTGGTTCCTTGTTATGTTGGTATAATCTAAGGAACAAGGGGTCTCTCATTGTGTGGTGGAAGATGGGGTTTCTTTGGGCCATTTCCTTTTTGCATTTATTAGACCCCTGGAATGCCCTTGATCAGAGCTAGAAATATAGATTTTTTTGGTGTGTATCTCACATGAATTATAGGGAAGCAAAATAGTTTAGAAGGGTGTTGAGAAGGTATCAAGATTTTAAGTTTTTGTGATGAGAGTGGTTAGTAGAAGTGTCATTTAGAAAGTACATTGTCATCATTTTGATTATTTTTTTTAATGTTCCAGATCTCTAGCTGGATCCATCGTTAGGAAAAATAGTCGAGTAGGTGAAGAGGGAGACCATGCATATAAATATGAAAAATATAGAGACTAGGAGCCCTAGATGATAACTAGAAACGTCGACTCAAAACCCTAAACCCTACAAATCTTATTGAAGTATAGATGATTTTTTTTAATAAGTATAAATGAATTTTAATATGTATCAATAATAGGTAATAAAAGTTATTTTTGTTTTCTGACTAGGGGAATCGGTAATGGCGGCGGTATATTACTCGCGTGACATGGGGGTGAATCTCATCGGCTACATGATAACCCCTAGGGAGAACTGCACCTCCCACAAGCACAACCTCTGGATAATTTGATCTTTGAACTTGTGACCTACTTAGCAGCACGAATGCCTTAACAACATGTTCGTTGGCCACTAGACCAAACCCCTACGGGATATTTTGTGACTGGGGGTGTAATGTCCCCAAGGCCGATCCCTTTATAAATCTGATGTACGAAACGAATTGTACATATGTGTTATAGGCTGGTGAGTTGAGTTCCTATAAGTTGTAGGCTTATGTGTTTGTTAGGCCAGGGAGCCTAAGTGTTGAAGGCCAGGAGCCTGCTGTTATACTTGTAAGTATGGAAAATATTTAATAAAATATAAACACCGCCAGGTGTAGACCGATCACGATGAATGAGTGAAGGGGGACTGAGCATCCACAGAGTGGGCAAGGAACTAGAGGCTGGAAGGTGGGAAAGGGGCTAAGTGTTGAGCCTAGGGGATAAGCCTAGGGGGGATTAAACCTGGAAATAATATTTTAATATTATTTCAAAAGATATGTGAATCATATGTTTTTATCCTAAGTCCTTTTGGAAGGACACGTGATTTCCCAAGTGGTGGGAGGAACGCATGTTGGTGGAACGCATGCAGTCGCATGGGTGACAAGTGTCAACCTTGGCCATGCAATAAAAGGCCGAGATGAGCCGTGTTGGGGGTTCCTCCTCCAGGGGACTCACGGAATGCCAGGAGGGAAGGGGTCTGACTCTTGCAAAAAAACCCTCGTACATCCTCTGAACCGGAAAAGGCGTGTATCTGTGTTTGTCCGAGATAGCCGGTACATCCCTGGTCTGAATCGTCCGAACCTGCGTGACCCTTGCGTGAATTTTCTATCACGCATTCCCAACACCAGAGCATGAGTCTATCCTGGGTAGGGCGAAAGGTAAACAACCATTCAGTTGGGGCAGAGAGTCGGGGTAGTTCCCAAAATCAACACCGTGAGACCTGGCTGCCATTGTTGAGCTTGTGTGAGAAGCTCGAGTCTGTATTCCTGGCATACTGGCCAGAGTAAGCCATTGTTGAGCTTGTGTATGACCCCTCTCCAGGTGAGGGAGGTGGTTGATGTTGGAAGAGGCAGGTTGTCAGGACTGCGAGCAACTCTTTCTAGGTGAAAGAGTCTGTTGGGAAGTGGTTTCTTCCATAGAGTGTCCAGCACCAGCTATTGGCTCTGAGACTTCCTAATCCAGCCTGTTGTTGAGACCCAGAGAGGGAGGTTAGCACCAATGGACTGTGCGTGTGAAGGTGTATACTCCCGGGCGGAACAGGAATGTGGGGAATGAGAGTCTGGTAGTAGTGGGCGTAAGATGGCATCTTTGCGAAGAATCCTTCCAGATATTTCTGTGTTGTTTTCCCTATAACCTCAGCCTAGCCTAGGATTCCTTGCCTTGGGGTGGAGCTCAGTCCTAGCTCAGGGGTGACCCACTGTTGAGATGATGAGCAGTGTGGTCTAAGGCTGGGAGGTTCGTGGAAGGCTTGCACTTGGTTGGTGGATTTCACCACTGTTACAAGATAAGTATCTAACTATGTTCTTATCACATTTTGGCATGACTGTGCTGTATATATTATCATGTTTTCCACTGTGTATATGAATTAGTATGAAGTGCTATTGACTGTTAATTATGGCAATAATTCATATGAATACTTTGTGTAGAATGTGTTTACTTGTTTAAATGCATGTGGAGTATATACTAGACTGTATGTTTTATGTGAAAAGTGTGTACAGATTGTTACATAGTCAAGGATGATTTAAGGGGCTAAATTTCGTTCATGGGCTAATTTTCCATGGTTTTTCCAAAAACGAGATTCACTATTTTAAAAATGATTCGCCCAAATTCTATAGGATAAAATTATTTTACCTTAAAAATCGCCAAAGTTTTATAAAAACTATATAAAATACATAGAAATTTGAATATTTTAAAAAAAATATCGCCAAATATTTATAGTTGACATATGAAGGATTAGTAATATTCACCAAGGTTTCTAAATTTTAAAATAAATTTCCATCCTTAAAATCATCCCTATACATAGTGCGTTAAAAGCCTTGGTAAGCAAAAAGGTACACTACAAATTGGTATCAGAGCTAAGGTTTCGACACTGAGCCTAGATGGGCCAGTGGAGCAGTCTTTGGACCGAGAATGCAAGGGGAAATTGGGTCTGAAAGGCCAATTTTGGACCCTGGTTTGCTCCAAAGTGTCAAGGAGTTGCTAGACGAGTTTTTAAGAACTCAGGAAGTATAGTGGTGCTATGAAACCGCAGGTTGGTGTGGTCTATGGCCACGGGGAGACAGGTCTCTATGCCAATGGTGTTAGAACCTTAGGATTTGTTCGGGAGGGAAGGCGAGACCTTGTGACCCTCAGATCTGGAAAAATGTGCGTAAGGATTAAAATTCCTTTGGAAATGGCATAGGAGTGTGGAAATTGCGATACGCGAAATCCCGAGTTAGTTAGAAACCGTCTGAGCTGTCAGATCTCAGCCGGAAAACCCGACAGTCGTTGGATCTGCTGGGAGGTGTCTGAAGGTTAAACCTCCAAGAATAGGGGAGAAAGATCCGACGAGATCTGGAGCCGTCTGTTGGAGAGAGACACGTGGCGGAGATCGAGCGCCCGTCGACACTTTGGTGCATCGGGAGCGGCGTATCGGAGTTCCTGAGGACAAGAAACTCAGGACATCACAAGTCACGAAAACCCAGAGAAATCGGGACCGTTCGTCAGATAGGGGACGTGTGGCAACCATCGACGCCATCAGGAAAAGTCCTGATAATGAATCCATCCATCGGCATTGGGTCCATCGGGATTTTGGGAATCTCGTGGATGTGGGGTTTATGCACTTTGGAATCGTGAAACACAAAACCCTGATGAGTGGGGGACAACTGTCAACACATCAGAGCTGAGGAAAGTGTCATAGTGGAGACCAACTGGCAGCATGACAGAAAGTCAGAATTCAAGGAGTCAGGAATTCCGTAGGTGTATGCATTTTGGCATCGCAAACCCCGAAACCCCAAGGGGTAAGGTTGTGGTCATAGGGTGATGGTCACATTGGCCGGAAGCTATAGCCCGGAGGGCTAGCTGAAGATAAGGCACGTTGGGAATCGTAGAATCGCGAGTCTTGGGGACGATTGTATTTTGACATCGGAAACCCCGAAACTCCGATGTAAAGGTTTGACTGAGGTCATATGGTAGCGGTCACGTCGACCAGGGCCTAGCCAGGAGGGCTAGCGCACAAAGGGGATGCATTGAGTTTTTGAAGCTCGAAATCCCGACAGGAAGGAAAGGCTGCGGTCTTATGGATTCTGGTCATATGGGCCAAGAACCTAGCAGGAGGGCTAGTGCGTGAAAAAGAGCTCATCGGTGATCGGGGAGTGGAGAGATGAGAAAATCTCGACATTAGGAAGCTCGAAACTACGAAACCCCAAAACTTGA
The DNA here is from genome assembly GCA_032191745.1 of Picea mariana. Taxonomy (NCBI): domain Eukaryota; kingdom Viridiplantae; phylum Streptophyta; class Pinopsida; order Pinales; family Pinaceae; genus Picea; species Picea mariana. The sequence goes on along the minus strand of JASDQU010510023.1, from coordinate 39,688 downwards.
AAGTCCTGAAATATCGGGAATTGAAGTTTCAAACACCCAAAAAGTACAGAGCCGAGAAGAGCTTAGAAAATTCATGAAATTGAAAACATTTTCATAAATTGGATTGTTTATGAATGATGAAGAATTATCAAAAAAATGAAGGCTTGACAAATTCTAGTTTTCTGCGCGTTGTATTGCAGAAGGCTGACGAGTGCTAGAATTGTTTTGGAATTGCCACAAAGTGCAAGGAAATGGAAGAGGCACATAATGCTTCCAGTTCAGAAAACAAAGCTCAGAAGAGATAGTGTAGAGCTTTAGTTAGTAGAGTGTGCATATCCAGTGTAAGGAGTTCTTATAGAGGGAACTTGTTTTAAGTTCGAAAGATTCCAGGAGACAAGCGTAGAAGGTGCAGATGGGCACCAGAAAGTCTTTCGAAAAAAAAACACAGAAGGGTCGAGTCCCTTTGAGACCGAGTCAGTTAAAAGCTCATAGAGGAACAATGCGAGTTCGCATGACCGAGCGCAAGTGTGCGGCAAGGTGAAGTTAAATTTTCATTAACCAAAGCTTGGGAAGGAAAACACCATCGAATTATTCGTGATCCTTCAAGTTAGGGAGGAAGTCAATTCCAAAAGAATTGATGGCAAGATATTTGGAAAGAAGTCATTGAGAATTGGAATGAACGGGCAGAATTCTTCGTGGAGAACTCGCGAAATCGCGGGGACCGTAAGATAGCCAAAAGTTGGAAGATGGTTAGTGGGTGGAGAAACTCGCCACCCTAGGATTCAAAGTAAACGTGGGTTGTTGATCGCGGTTGGTTTTGAACCGTTGGATCATTTCATGAATTCAGGGATTGTGAACTTGGAGCACAAGCCAAATTCTTCGTCACTCCAAGTACCGAATCGCGAAAGAGATTAACAAGGGTATAATTGTACGGTGGAGTGCTTCTAGGAAGAAGTGCCGAAAACCCATGAGCCGTCAGATCCAGCCAACTGTGAGGAGGATAACGCTAAGAGTCGTTCAGTACTTGAAAACTCAAGGAAGATCGAATTGTTGATTTCTTTCATCGGGAAATCGGAAAATCCAAAGTTTGGAAAAACAGAGGAATTGTTCTCGAAAATTCCAAAACGCGAACTTCCGATTCACGAGGAGATATCTACACCATTGATTCAAGGCGAGTGTCAGTCGTTGATTTGATGCACTAGAATTCTATAAAGATGGAAGTTAAAAAGGGAAGAGAACTGTTTTCTAATTCATGAATCGTGAAGTCTGGATTCATGAAAAAGGATCCATGCCGGTGGATTACGAGGAAGCTTTGAGTCGTTATATCTAACTCATGTGGATTTTAGAAAACTAGAGATCGAAAGAAAAGAGGGAAAAACTATTTTTTTTTCCAAACCCCAAAATGCGAATTGTCGATTCGCGAGGTATTGATTTGGACCGTAGAATCCAGAAAGCTGTGGACCTTGATCTAAGACAAATGGGGTACGAGAGTTCGGACCTTGGGAAAAAGGAGGAGAGCTAGTCCACAAAGTTCGCAAAGGGTAAAGTCCCATAGCGATCGGAAGTTGGGGCCCCATGTCATAGCTAGAGGTCACGTTGGTGGAAGTTAAAGGAAGAGCTAGCACGTGCTAGACTCTTGTTTCTAATTTTCGGGATAGAGAGAGTCGAGGGTGACTCATATCTAAACACCCGGTACGTGAAGTCCTGAAACGCCTTCTGGATAGGCGCGTGGTCATAGCAGGTGGCCATGTGGGAGAAACTTGTGCCACCGCTCATTCTTGCAAGAGAGTTTTCACACAAGGCTTTTGGTTTTGTTGCGTGGAGGTTCTAGTAGGAACCCGAAGAGATGCTCCAACTGAGAGAGCTGAAGACCCATTGACTGGGAGGTCAGCAGACCCTGTTGAGGTAGGGAAACTGCATTGAAGGTACTTAGGGCATGAATAATCATACACAATGATTACAGTGGAGAGCATAAGAAGATTCAGGAATCCTAGAAGAATTGAATGCTTCTGGGATCCACAAGAAAAAGTGTTCAAGGGAGAAAGAAGTTGTTGCAATTTATAGCAGCAAGTATGTTTTGGCTCATTTGGAAAGCCAGAGGAAAGAATTTTTGCAGGTTGCAAGTGTTGTTGGTAATGTTGTTGCACAATGAAGAAAGCAACAGAGAGTTGAAGAGCTAGTTATGAGTCTGATAAAAGAAGCATGAAAGCTCCTACTGCTATCAGATATTCAGGTAGTATAAATTTTAATGGCAGTCATGCAGGTAAGAGTTTTATCACTCTTTTTTCATAATTGTTGAAAGGAAATTATGGTAAGAATTTCCCCAGCCAGAACTATGTTATTAAATCACATGATTATATTATTTGAATGCATACCACCGGATGTGGTAAAGGCTATAGGCCTGTGTTAATTCAAATCCTTTTAGTTTCTAAATGCACACATCGACATAGTAGAATGCCATGTTAATTTGGTTATGGGGTAATAACCAAAGAATTAAAAGATAAGAACTTGTTACAAGAATGAATGTAAGAAAGCTAGTCATGTATGAGACCAGGACATGGTTGGATATGGCAAGGTACATATTGGAAGGATAATAGGAAGTGTATGGAGAATGTGGCAACACGTTGGCCAGAATTCCAACCCATGGATGGTGAGACACATGACTGAGACAGAGAGCATTATGTAATTCAATGCAAGGTGCACTGAATAAGAATGCATTGAGAATCACACTCATGCATAATAAGTGATATAATTGCATACTAAGTGCAATGGTTGAATATGTTTGGTAAGTACATTCATATATATTATTGCATGGAAATAATTATGTTGATGGCTGAAATGTTGCTAACCCATGAAATTGAGAACATTTTAGAAACTGTTAAACACTGCAACAGGAAAGTTACAAGTCAAGTAGTCACAAGAATTGAGACTTTTATGTTCAGAAAATTGAAATAATGAACTTACTGTTGTTAACAATGGACATGCATATGCATAGAATGATGAGTCATTCTATTGGTCAAGTTGTTTGGTAATTGTGATTGAGTTGCCAGGTGCAGAAATTCTAAGATTATTGCATAAGATGATGTACATATTGAATTATGATGTACAGAAAATACCGACAATTTGTTGGCAGCATGTAAGCAGAAGTCTTGCAGGAAAATTGTAGGCAGTTTTGTGCCTGTGGAAAAATCACAGAGATGAATGCATTCATAATGTGGCAACAACCAAGATAAATCATGAAATAGTATGTCATGTTTTTGGAATAAAAGATGAATTTCCTTTCAAATTAATTGGAATTCCTAAATGAATTATTGTATGTACTCTCATGATAACTGCATGTGGTTGATGCAGATGAGATGATGTTGATAAAAGTTAAATTGTTGGCTACAAAGAGTATCTCGGGAAGATGCTGCTTGGAAACCTATGAGGGCAGTTGGAACTCCCGGAGCCACGGTGCTCTAAGACTTCCGGTCCAGTCTGTTCCTGCAAAGCAAGGTAAGGGATATTGGTAGCCGAAGGACTGTCCAGGTGACAGAGAAGGTGCATTCTCCTGGGTTGGAACAGGCATGTGGGGAATGAGAGACCGTTGGTTGGAGTACTGCCAAGATTTGACTGGTTGGAGTGTTGCTGAGATGTGGTATCTTGGCCTAGACCATGTGGATAAGGATTGTGGACCATGGATATCTTGGGAAGCCATTGCCCGATGGATTCATAGCTCTACTTTGGGGTGGGAGGTCTTCTCACTCAAAAGATAAGTACAATTCTCTATTTTATTATATGATGTGTATATTGTATATAGTTTTAATGTTATTGAATTTTTTTGTATATACATACATATACATTGCATAAATGATTGCATTATTGCACCCATGACTATACCTAAGGTATCTCATATTTCATTACTTAAGAAATCTATATACCTGATGCTAATCATGTAATCGATTGGAATATGATTCAGGTGGAACCAGAAGGTGTCCTACAAGTGCATCCTGTGCGCATATTGGACAGGAAAAGAAAACAGATCCGGAATCGAGCTATAGAACTTGTAAAGGTCCAGTGGGCCTGGTACAGTCCTAAGGACGCGACATGGGAGCATGAAGAGGTTATGCGAGTAGAGTACCTGCATCTTTTTACAAATTTTGAAAGGCTTGCAGAGACAGTGTAAGTTGCACTGAGGACAGTGAAAAAATAAGGGAGAGGGATTGTAATGTCCCCAAGGCCGAGCCCTTTATAAATATGATGTACGAAACAAATTGTACATATGTTTTATAGGCTAGTGAGCCGAGTTCCTATAAGCTGTAGGCTTATGTGTTTGTTAGGCCAGGGAGCCTAAGTGTTGAAGGCTAGGAGCCTGCTGTTGTACTTGTAAGTATGTAGAATATTGAATAAAATATAAACACCGCCAGGTGCAGACCGACCACGATGAATGAGTGAAGGGGGACTGAGCGTCCATAGAGTGGGCAAGGAACTAGGGGCTGGAAGGTGGGAAAGGGGATAAGTGTTGAGACTAGGGGCTAAGCCTAGGGGGGCTTAAACCTAGAAATAATATTTTAATATTATTTCAAAAGATATGTGCATCATATGTTTTTATCCTAAGTCCTTTTGGAAGGACACGTGATTTCCCAAGTGGTGGGAGGAACACGTGCTGGTGGAACGCATGCAGTCGCATGGGTGACAAGTGTCAATCCTGGCCATGCAATAAAAGGTCGAGATGAGCCGTGTTGGGGGTTCCTCCTCCAGGGGACTCATGGAATGCCAGGAGGGAAGGGGTCTAACTCTTGCAGAAAAAACCTTGTACATCCTCTGAACTGGAAAAGGCGTGTATCTGTGTTTGTCCGAGATAGCCGGTACATCCCCGGTCTAAACCGTCTGAACCTGCGTGACCCTTGTGTGGATTGTCTGTCACGCATTCCCAACACCAGAGCGTGAGTCTCTCCTGGGTAGGGTGGAAGGGAAACGACCATTCAGCTGGGGCAGAGAGTCGGGGTAGTTCCCAGAATCAACACCGTGAGACCTGGCCGCCATTGTTGAGCTTGTGTGAGAAGCCCAAGTCTGTATTCCCGATTGACTGTGGTGGTCACGCAGTGCTGGTTTGTGCATGGCATACTGGCCAGAGTAAGCCATTGTTGAGCTTGTGTATGACCCCTCTTTAGGTGAGGGAGGTGGTTGATGTTGGAAGAGGCAGGTTGTCAGGCCTGTGAGCAACTCTTTCTAGGTGAAAGAGTCTGCTGGGAAGTGGTTTCTTCCAGAGAGTATCCAACACCAGCTATGGGCTCTGAGACTTCCTGATCCGACCTATTTCCGAGACCCAGAGAGGGAGGTTAGCACCGATGGACTGTGCGTGTGAAGGTGTATACTCCCGGGTGGAATAGGCATGTGGGGAATGAGAGTCTGGTAGTAGTGGGCGTAAGATGGCATCTTTGGGAAGAATCCTTCCAGATATTTCTGTGCTATTTTCCCTATAACCTCAACCTAGCCTAGGATTCCTTGCCTTGGGGTGGAGCTCAGTCCCAGCTCGGGGGTGACCCACTGTTGAGATGATGAGCAGTGTGGTCTAAGGCTGGGAGGTTCGTGGAAAGCCTGCACTTGGTTGGTGGATTTCACCACTATTACAAGATAAGTATCTAACTATGTTCTTATCACATTTTGGCATGACTGTGTTGTATATATTATCATGTTTTCCGCTGTGTATATGAATTAGTATGAAGTGTTATTGATTGTTAATTATGGCAATAATTCATATGAATACTCTATGTAGAATGTGTTTACTTGTTTAAATTCATGTGGAGTATATACTAGACTGTATGTGTTATGTGAAAAGTGTGTACAGATTGTTACATAGTGCGTTAAAAGCCTTGGTAAGCAAAAAGGTACACTACAAGGGGAATCGGTAATAGCGATGGTATCATACTCCCGTGACATGGGGTCGAATCCTTTCGGCTGCCTTATAACCCCTAGGGAGAATCGCACCACCCACAAGCACAACCTCTGGATAAGTTGAGGTTTGAACTTGTGACCTTCTTAGCAACGCAAGTGCTTTAACAACACGTCTGTTGATCTCTAAACGAAACCCCTGTAGACAGGTAATAAAAGGTATTAATAATAGGTAATAAAATATATTAATAATCGATATTAATAGGTATTAATAATTATTATTAATAATAATTATTGATAATAGGTATTAATAGGTTAAGAAACCTAATAATATATATTGTATAGTAGTTAACCCTAAAATGTAATAAGTGACAATAGTATTGATAGATATTAATAATTTTTTCGCTAACAATAATATGTAATGGTAATATAATAATTATAATAATGAGTAACAAGGGAAATTGCAAAGGCAAGTCCCTGCCTTCGAGGTTGAATATTGGAAACATTGGCAACATGAAGAACCAAAAAGCTCAAGTCTATGTTCAAGCACGTGTGTGTGCCTTTGCAGAAATATAAAACGGAAGGAGGAAGATGTGCCTTTGTAGAAATATAAAATGGAAGGAGGAAGTTGATAGTAACCAGGTATATCATATATTGTTTTGAATCCTATACAAAAGTATTAAAAATGATTCTTGATTCTTTTATTATAACTAAGTGAACTAGTGAGACTTAGAGAGTTATTATAACAACCAAAGTATCAAACAACCAATTAAATTTTAGTACATAACAAACTGAAAAGGTATGTAGTGTATTTGTTGAAAGTTGTTAACCTCAAAATTATAAATTTTGAATGGATAACCATTCAGTTAGGAGATTGTAAATGTGGATGAAAGATGGACCTGAGCAAAGAGAAATTGGTCCTTAATTAGATGCTTATAGTAGCCACCATTGATCGTCCAACCAGGTATACAACCTCTTACCTGAGTGTCAAGTACTAATGAAGAAATGCACTAAGACTATTTTATAGAATACGTTCTCGGCTTACTTCGTCCAAATGAAGGACTTATAAGATTATATGTCGAACAACAGCCTTCTCGGTTATTCGTGGAGCTATGTGACCAAGTAGGTAGGTAAAATGTGAAGTACCCACTCCCACTTTAATTTCAATTCTACTCAACTCTGCAACTTAGCCCCATTTGAACAAGTGTGTCCTCTATAAATATATAAACTGTGCAGTGCAATAATATAGCTAACCAAATGCATTAATATTAGCATAGTCTAAAAACTAACCAAATGCATTAATATTAGCATAGCCTACATTTATTTTAATTGGATATGCTATTATGCAAACCTTTAACATTAAACATTGAAGTTTGCAGGTTAATTTTCTTTTCAAATGTGTTTTATTATTCAAATAATTATTCTAATCAGGATTTAAACAAGCTAATTAAATAATACTACCATAGTATTGAAAATATGCAAACATTAAGAATAACAAGGAGTAATCTGAAATGTGGCCATTTAACTTTAAAAGATCAACAAATGAAATAAAAACAAATTTAATTCTCAACTCCAAGTAGTTTGAGACACTCATAAAAGCAAAGGAAGCAAGAGCCATTTGGCCACAGTACATAAAAATAACTTGACAGATGGAAACAAGCATGTCCAGATGGTGATTGCCCCTCTAAACGTGTGTTTGAAATGAAAACGGCCTGAACAACTAGATTTGGCAAGTGTAAAATTAAAATGTCATGATCTCAATACTCTCATCATGAAACTACTCTCATGTTTTGCATTTCAGTTGGTATATAAGTCTATCATCCAATCGTCTTCTTCGTTAAAATTGATCTGTGTTACCATACTATCAAGACCAATTGTATGTGGGCATCTACAATCAACAGGACGACATGGAATGACACAAAAATTGAAAATATAGATATCCCCTTCCCCTAAGACAAATTCCATCAACATATTCATTGCTCTATGCTCGTGCCCCTCTGCCCCAAATCAAACTAAAGAAGGACACTAATTTGTTTTCGATACCAAATGAAACTTGACTTATTTGTTCTTCCATTTTAATTACGTTCATGGTTAGTTTCCCCCGGGTTCAAATCTTTCTTGCAAGAACATAGGGGCAGACCGAATATCCACCATCTGGAAGAATTCATTGTTTATAGAAGTAGGGGAGAATAAACAGAAGAAGGAAACTGTATTTTAATGGCGAAGACGAAATTAATGGCTTACACTTCTTCATGGGTAGAAGTGGCTCTGCCTCCCATGGTTTCTGTAAGAAGACGTCGGTTTTCCAGATCACCATAAATTTGAAGTGGTTGCGCCTCCCGTGGTTTTTGTAAGCATAGGCCAATTCGCCAGAAATTTGGAGACGATTGCAGAGGAATCGACATAATTTTGCAGACGATTACAGAGGAAACGGTGACTGTGAACTTGAGGTGAATTCATATAATAATTGCTTGCTCAAGCTGACCAATTCTTCAGGAAATAGATATGGAACTCAATCTGCGCTTGATGGCACCTGTGCTTGATGGCCTTCTTGACATGATATTGACTTGCACTTAGATATCTCTGCAAAAATCAAATCAGTGACATAAGGTTTTTTTTCTAGCTATCATTGATAAGATTGCACTCAGATATCTCTGCAAAAATCAAATTAGTGACTTAAGATTTTTTGTCTAGCTATTGTTGATCAGATTGCTGCATACAACAACTTTCTTAATTTTTTTGACTTGCTACTGCTGATCAGAGTGTTGTATACAAAATCTTTG